>JAYKQN010000005.1:26017500-26202500 GCA_036785175.1 Eupleurogrammus muticus
ATGATTTCTCGTAGTTCTGATAAATGCTATGCGCTATACACAGTTATTTACGGTAAATTTTTAACCCCTTTAAATGGTGCAGGTGTGTATTTCAATAAATAACCACTGGTTCCAAATAAAAGGCTTGTAATTTATTTAAAAGAAAAGAAGAAGAAGATGTGACTACTGATGTTGCTGCACTGTCTTTTTTCTCTTTTATAGATTGTGTACTCATTTTATTCATTATACCTGCATATACCTCAATTCATTAGGTAAATTGCTGTTTTACTGTCTCTTTAAAATTTGTATTTTTTATCAATCGTCGCTTTCTATGTTGTTTTTTTTTTTAACTTTGTCTTAACCTTGCCTCAGTTTTGTCTCTGTTTGGTCTTAATTTAGTTTTTTCTGTTGTTGTATTGTCCTCTGAGTGTCCTTCTTTTGCCGTGTCAGTAAATGCTCTTTCTAAAGGCTCTTTATTAGCAAAGTTATTGCTATTTTTGTGTAGTTGGTGTTTTCATAATAACTCAATTTGGTTGAAATGTGATTTTTTTCAATTTCCCTTTTCAGAGTCTGTGGGCGGGGCTTAATAATGCTGGAAGAAACCACTGTACCATAAACAAATAGGCGATACCTCAGATTGCACTAACAGATGCATTTGTGACGTTTCCCTTCAACAACTGGACCTGTACCTCTAATCATGAGTCTGGTGGAGGACGACTGACTTTCCTCGTTTTATTTTTCTGGTTTCTGGTTGTAATTAGCAGCTCATTCTCTTCTATAACGTCCCTGGCTGTGTAAATATCGACGGTTCGCTCGTGTCAATGTTATTTTAGATAAAGGTCATTTTGAATAATAATGTTACAGGCACAAACTCTCGCATCTGTGCACTTTTGCACAAATGTGGAAGGACTTGAGAAATAACCGTTTCCAACTAGAGATGCTGCTGTTTTCCATGGAGATGCAACAGGATGACCTCCGCCGAATTAAATTAACACTCAGTTGGGTAAAAACACAAGAGTATGAGCTTAAACAGTTTGCTTTTATTAAAAAAAATGTCGTTGTTAATATGGAATTGCGGACAAATGTTGAAAAATGTTGTGAAACTTGAATTTAATGAATCCTATCAAGTGTTTTCCAGCAACAATGAACAGTTTACTGTTCCACTGCAAAAACAGAAACATTAACAGGTGAAAATAGCTTTGTTTTGGTTTAATTAGTCCAACATTCAGTCACACTGGCAGATAATTTAGCGTATTTCAACTTTCATTATTTTTTTTAATAATTTTAGTCAATTTATTCTTTTTTTTCCAAAAAATATTAGACCAATTATACCAAACATGAAATAATTTCACCCGTGAAGATTTCCGTTTTTTTTTTTTTTGCAGAGAAAAGAAAAAAACATTTAATATAGTAACATATATTCTGTCTTTTCCACTCAATGTCACAATTGTCATAGATATAGTGACGTGCCTCGTGGGACACTGACCCCCCCCAAGGCAAGGATGAACCCAATGTCTCCACACACACAAGATATTACTCGTCTTTGTCCTGGAAAACTGTATAAAATATAATAAATGTTGTTGCTAGAGAGACAAAAAAAAAACACCTGTTACTCCTGTCGTCCCATCAGTGCCCCCCCCCCCCCACAGTTAAACCTGACCTGCTTCTAGACGACTATATAAAAAAGTGACATGTGAAACAATGAATTACAACACAAAAAACAAACCTAAAGGCAACTTGTCCACTAATTTAATAAAAGAAAATCAATGTTATTTTTTTTTTTACAGTTCTGATAAGTGCCATGCACTCTACACAGTTATTTACCGTAAAGTTTGGAGTGTTCGCCCCTTTAAATTTCCGGGTGCAGGTGTATATTTCAAGAAATAACCACTGGTTCCACATAAAAGGTTTATAATTTATATAAAAGAAAAAAATAAGACGATGTGATCACTGATGCATTGTTTTCTACTTCGCTTTCATTTTTCTTGTCCTCACCACATCTTTGTCGAATTCAACTGACGTTAATGTGTAGTCGGTAATATTGGTTAATTACCATTTTGCCATGGCAGTGGTAAATATGACATGAAATTAAAAAAAAAAAAAAATCGGTGGTAAAATATGCAGAGGAGAAGAAGCTGTGAGACGTTTAACTACACTTTAACCTTATTTTGAGCAGGATTTTTATTTGTCACCTGTTCCAAATTGTGGCCCAGGCTATTATTCGGTCATGTACGTACATATTACACTAATGCAATGACCACTTTCCATCCTAATTCATACTGTCTGTCACTGTTTAGCAACTGAAGCTCGACAGTAAATTCTCTTTTCAAGTCCCTCAGTCTTCATACAGATTTAGATTCAACCCGGCTCTGCTCACCATTTTCACACGAGCCACTGAGCCTGATTGGATGTTAATTGCTTAATTACAGCACGCGGTGCACCTGCATGGAAGAATCTACATTTGTTATGTTTCTCCACTCATTTGTTCAGCTTTTTCTTTTAATTTATCACTTGTCTGTACCTATCCGTCTCGTCTAGTCTCTCTTTCGTCAGATTAAAGGAAGGGGGACACGCCATGGAAGGTTTTTTCTGCGTTTCGGGCGGGGGGAAAACAAATTAAATTTGCAAACGTCAGCGAGCAGATGTGGCTTTTGGATTCTGCTTTGTCTCTAATTTATTATGAAGCAAATTCACTCTCCTTTTTTTTCTTTGTGGAACAAGTTGATGAAGTTCTCTAATTAATTAGTAACCATAGACAACGGTCGTTGAAACTCATTTTATATTTTTTCTTGGTGTTTTTCTCCATTTTTTCCTCTTTTTTTCATTTTTTTCCTACCCTAGCTCTGTTGTTCCTCAGCTGTGTCTGACAGCGACGGCGTTCTCTCTCCTTCTCGCCGTTGGCCTCCGACTCCTAATTGGTGGAAATGCCAGCAGCGTCTGGTTTTGGTGAGGGTCTCCGTCGTCGACGGCGACGGCGGCCGTCCAGCCGTTTGACAGCCGGTTGCCATAACGTCATCGCCCTGGCGACGGGGACCGGACTCTGGAGTGCCCGCCACTCAGCATTAGAGAGAGGACGTCTGGTGCGATTCCAAGAAACGAGGCGGGCCTCGTAGTCAAATTCGATAATGAGCTTATTTCAGCAAACAGTCCTCCCAGCTCTCCGTGACTAACCCCGGCCTGTGGGGGGAACAGGACTAATATTTTAGTGGATGAATTACACGGCCTGTTAAGATCCTGTCGACGGTGCACAGTGTCAGAACGCCATGTCAAATAACAATGTTTCGTTCCTCGACTTTTTTGCCGTAAGATTCCAACGAGAGGGAAAGCAGAGACCTTGATGAAAAATCAAAAAGAAAAAAAGGGCAAGAGGGGAATTAAATCTTTGGGAATTCTCATTCTTTTTCCTTCATCTCTCTTTCAAAACCCCGAACGCTCTAATCCTCCCTTCTTGCCTTTGCTCTGTTCGTTTCCCTGTGGCCACATTCAAGATGTTCTCCTCTTTTTTTGTCCTTTTCGTGCAACACACTCATGCACCTTCTTCTGGCAACAGTCACCTCACTTGACAGTTCCTTAAATTCACCACTTGGTGCTGCTTGGAGACATCTTCAGTGATGAACCCAAGGTCACAGGAACGTCATCGGGGTGACCCAGCCAGAGCCCCGACTTGTGTCCAAGTGGCCCACTACTCCACAGACACCCCCTTCCGTATCCGCAGCCATCTTGAGGCCTTCTCCGAAGCCTCTGAGATGTTTTTGATGGAGCTTTTGCAAGGTTGACCTGTAACTCCAGTTCCGTCAGCTCAACCAGGACCACTTGCTTTGATGATTCTGATGTTCACACCATATCTGGACCAAGCAAAGTGGCCCGAGGTGTGTTTTGGGAACTTGAGCTGTCTTCCCAGGTCGACCTGGAGTCCCCAGTCTTTTGCCGTGGTAAGGAGCCCACCAGACGGACTGAAGTTGCACCTTCTTCTTGCAACAGTCACCTCACTTGACAGTTCCTTAAATACACCACTTGGTGCTACTTGGACACATCTTCAGTGATGAACCCAAGGTCACAGGGTGTTTCTGGTCTTTCATCAGGTCGGAGTGGCCCACTACTCCATGGATACCCCCTTCCGTATCCGCAGCCATCTTGAGGCCTTCTCCGAAGCCTCTGAGATGTTTTTGATGGCGCTTTTGAAAGGTTGACCTGTAACTCCAGTTCCGTCAGCTCAACCAGGACCACTTGCTTCGATGATTCTGATGTTAACACCATATCTGGACCAAGCAAAGTGGCCTGAGGTGTTTTTTGGGAACTTGAGCTGTCTTCCAAGGTCGATCTGGAGTCCTCAGTCTTTTGCCGTGGTGAGGAGCCCACCAGATGGACTTGGCTGGAGTTGCACCTTCTTCTGGCAACAGTCACCTCACTTGACAGTTCCTTAAATGCAACGCTTGGTGCTACTTGGACACATCTTCAGTGATGAACCCAAGGTCACAGGGTGTTTCTGGTCTCTCATCAGGTCTGAGTGGCCCACTACTCCACGGATACGCCCTTCCGTATCCGCAGCCATCTTGAGGCCTTCTCCGAAGCCTCTGAGATATTTTTGATGGAGCTTTTGCAAGGTTGACCTGTAACTCCAGTTCCATCAGCTCAACCAGGACCACTTGCTTTGATGATTCTGATGTTCACACCATATCTGGACCAAGCAAAGTGGCCCGAGCTGTCTTCCCAGGTCGACCTGGAGTCCCCAGTCTTTTGCTGTGGTGAGGAGCCCACCAGAGGGACTTGGTTGGTGCTGTGCCTCCCCCCCCCCCGGCTCTGATGACGGTGATGGACTGCTTAAGTGCATGCTGGAACATGCTGACTGTTTCTGCCAGAGCATTGAGGATCCTCTAATGACGCCAGCGATGCCAACCTTCCCCCAAGGGCCTTCGGCAGGTCTGCTAATCCCTGTCGCTGCAGATTGGATGAGGAACTTGATGCTCTGCGGTTCAGCTCTCCAGATTTCCAATCAGGTGACCAGCGTTCTCCCACCTACTCCAGGCACCATTGTTGGTACATCCCTACCATTTTGACACGATGATGTTCCATTTGCCGCTTCTCCCTTGCTCTGTCATTGTCATAACGGAGGTTTGGGGAAAAGCTATTTCAAAAAGAATAATGGATTGTTTGTTTTAGGTAACAAGTGTGTACGATAAATTACTCATGTTCATTAATTCTGTCCTTTCTGATGATTAAATGATACAAGACGGTTTTTTGAAAATTCCACAAAATCAACCTATTTTTCACAATAAATAATTAACAGTTTCTCTTTTTTTTTATTTTTACAGAGTTAGACAAACAAACACACAGCAAATGGCTGAAGGATGGTTCTACCCGGTTCCACACATCACATCATGTTTGCTGCTATTTCATATCCACACATGAGCAAACACAGCGGTGGCCGTACGAAGAAGAAGGAGGAGGAGGAGGTGATGAGGAGCAAACAGCTCGTCCAGGTTGTGGCGACCGGCGGCTCCCGCCTGTCCGAGGCCTCGTCACGGCGTAGCCGGAGGGCTCAATGCACGTATTCACTCACCAGGAATTCCAGTGGCCACCAGAACATCTCGGCCTGGACGGACGGACACAGTGACTCTTCTGGGTAAATAGTGACCCCGAGCCAGAAAAATCTACACTTCACAGCTCTCTCTTTCTCTCTCTCTTTCACAGACTGTCTGTCTCAGTTTTTCTGGCTTTGTTTCCCCGTTTTAAAAATTGAAAATGGCAGAAACTCACAAATGAAAACCTCCTAGTCTTTAATAAACGCAGAGGGGAAAAAAAAAGTACTGAATTGGTTATTCTTTCTTCTGCTGCAAAATGACACACACCAATCTAATAAAGAGCTCTGGAAATCATTTATAATTATGAACATGTTTCTGAAAAAGTAGCATCCTTTGTTATTTTATAGCCTACTACTGAAAAAAGTCATAGGTTCATTGCAATTCTTATGAAATTGGAAACATGCATGAATTAGCGAGTTGATAAAACAATGTTTTTTTAAGATTTCACTAGCCTGAATATAACTTTGACAGTGGTAATTGTATCACTAGCCCATACCAGAACACTCATATATAAATAAATGTAAAATTTCACCCTGCTGTAAGGAAATACCTGATTTTTTAGTATACATGTCTAAAAATGAAAAAACTCACAAACGTCGGTAATAAACGCAGATGCTATGTTTGCACTGTTTTTCTTTGCTAATTCTGTTTTTTCAAATCGCCCGTTCCTGCAAAGACTAACTGATTGACGTCGTCTCGAGGAAAAAAAAGAACCGTTTTTCGCCGCCGCCTATCGCTTGCGATAAGGTGTAATTATTGTTCTACATTTAGTCGCCTCACCTGAGCATCTGCGGACGCCGGAGGAGACGTGACGGTTTGGCGTCGTCTCGGCAGAAACAAAAAGGCAAACACGCGAAGAGGCAGGCCAGCCCAGGAGAACAAACAAACTACGGCGACGCGGAAAAACCGAGCGCAGCCTTTTTAAAAACCAGACAGCAGCGTCTCCCTGCATGGCTCTGTATCTGGAAAAAAAAAACCTGGCCTGATTTATCAACTCTATGAAATCATCGTGTTGCACATACATGTTACACCTACGCGTGTGTGTGTGTGTGTGTGAATACAATAAGTGTATGTGCTCATAAATTACAAATTTGACTTTCTTTTACTTAATGATTTATTTTCTTCTGAGCGTGCAAACAATAATACATGGAGAAATCTTAACAGATTAGAAAGAAGAAAACATTGTTTTATCAACTTGACTGTTTCCAGTTTCATAAGAATTGCAATGAACCTATAACTTTTTTTAGTAGTTGGCTATAAGATAAAAAAAAATGATGCTACTTTTTCTGCAAAATGTTCATAATTATAAATGATTTCCAGATATCTTTATTAGATTGGTGTGAAAAAAAATCATAGGTTCATTGCAATTCAATATCAAATCTTTTTTCCTAATCTGTTAAGATTTCACTAGCCCAAATATAACGTTTTATTACCGATTAGGAGTATTTAATTCATAAGTTTGTGAGTTTCTGTCTGAGGGAAAAAAAAAAAATCTGGTATATATATTTGGGCTAGTGAAATCTTAAAAGACGTTGTTTTATGATAATTCATGACTGTTTCCAATTTTGTAAGAATTGCAATGAACCTATGACTTTTTTTCAGTAGTAGGCTACAACATAAAAAATGATGCTACTTTTTCAGAAACTACTACTGAAAATAAGTCATAGGTTAATTGCAATTCTTATGAAATTGGAAACAGTCATGAATTATCAAGTTGATAAAACTACATCTTTTGAGATTTCAATAGCCAAAATATAACTTTTTATTACTGATGAGGAGTATTTCACTTTTGAGTTTGTGAGTTTTCATTTTTAGACGGGAAAAAAATCGGGAAAAAATCAGGTATTTCCCTTTTAAAGGGCTTAAATTTTACAAACAAGGTGTACATGTATTTATGTGTGAGTGTTTTGTTCTGGCCTGTTGATATAATTACCACTATCTGTGTTTCAGTGGGTGTTAAAGTTAAAACATTGTTTTATCAACTTGATAATTCATCACAGTTTCCAATTTCATAGGAATTGCAATGAACCTATGACTTTTTTTAGTAGTAGGCTATAAAATAACAAAAAAAAATTCAGAAACATGTTCATAATTATAAATGATTTCCAGAGCTCTTTATTAGATTGGTGTGAAAAAGAATCATAGGTTCATTGCAATTCTATCAAGCGGCATGCTTATTTTTTCATTTTTTAACAGGGAAACAAAAAAATCTGGTATTTCCCTACTACAGGACTTCAATTTTACATACATTTATCCTTATATGAGTGTTCTGTTCTGATCTGGTGATATAATTATAACTATCTGTGTTTCAGTGGGTGTTTGGGCTAGTGAAATCTTAACAAATTAGGAAAAAAACATTGTTTTATCAACTTGATAATTCATCACTGTTTCCAATTTCATAAGAATTTTTTTCAGTAGTTCGCTGCAAAAAAAAAAAAATGCCAACACCAATCTGATAAAGAACTCTGGAAATCATTTCTAATTATGCACGTGTTGCTGATTTTAAAGCCTACTACTGAAAAAAAGTCATAGGTTCATTGCAATTCTTCTTCTTCTTGCAATTGGAAAGAGCCACGTATTATCACGTTGATAAAACAACGTCTTTTAAGATTTCACCAGCCCAAATATAACTTAAACACCCACTGAAACACAGATAGTGGTAATTATATCACCAGACCAGAACAGAACATGCATACATAAATACATGTACACCTTGTATGTAAAATCTAAGCCCTGCAGTAGGGAAATACCTGTTTTTTGGGTTTTTTTTGGCTGTGACACAGCGACTGGTGTAATTTTTTGCAGGAACCTCTGCACCGTCTGGCTACGCGGCGAGCAGCGGTCTACAGGCTTTTTTACATTTATCGAGCATAATTGCCGCTTAAAGTCTTAAATTATTTATTATTGTGAGATCTGACAGCGCTGCTCGGGAAAGCAAATTGGGATCATCTTCCATGACCACCAAGGATTTGCAGATTGGAGGCAGAACTAAGTTTATTTCCTCCGCTCTGCTTTTATCCCTGCAAACGAAGCGTTTAAAAGGATCACCCGCGACAGATAACCATGTTACTGTACAGACGAGTAACGCTGCTGCTCTTAAGATCCTGATTTTGTCTGTGGGTTTTTTTTCCCTTCACCCCGGTCTAATTGTGCTGATGCTCTCCCCGTGGGTTTTAATGTTTGACACGGCGAAACGCTCTTAAATCCTCCACACTGCTCCCTCCCTTATGAGGCCCAGTATCTTAAAAGCAAAAAAAAAAGGATGTATGTCTAATTCACAAATTTATCACTTCGCAAAATGATGCATTAAATGAGAGGGGACACGCTCTGATTTGAAATGCTGACTTTAGAAAAGAAGTTCTGATTTTTTAAATGAGTTTAGATGGGGCGCCCCCCCCCCCCTCTACCCCCCCTTCTACCCCCCCTCGCCTCCCACGTCCTCTTGCTTGTTATATCACTCCTTCTCCTTGAGATGGGAGGCCATGAGGTTCTTTCTTTGTCTGCTCCCCTCCATCAGTCCCACATTCTGTCTCTCACACACAAACACGTAACACACATGTTACTATGTCAATGTAGCTGGCCGTCCATTCAGAATATATAGAAGTACAGATATGTGCTTTGCATGAATATTAATGTTGCTGCATGCACATATCTGGACTTCTATATTCTGAATGTACATATATGTGCATGCAGCAACATTAATACAGATGCAAAGAATATATCTTGACTTCTATATATGTGCTTTGCATTTATACTT
This sequence comes from Eupleurogrammus muticus, assembly GCA_036785175.1. Lineage (NCBI taxonomy): Eukaryota > Metazoa > Chordata > Actinopteri > Scombriformes > Trichiuridae > Eupleurogrammus > Eupleurogrammus muticus. Next base: position 26,026,819 of record JAYKQN010000005.1, read on the forward strand.
TATACTAACGTAGCTGGCTGTCCATTCAGAATATATAGAAGTCCAAATATGTGCATGCAGCAACATTAATATCCATGCAAAATACATATCTTGACTTCTATATATGTGCTTTGCATTTATACTTTATACTAACGTAGCTGGCCGTCCATTCAGAATATATAGAAGTGCAGATTCATGCAAAGCACATATCTGGACTTCTATATTCTGAATAGACATATATGTGCATGCAGCAACATTAATATACATGGAAAGTACATATCTGGACTTCTATATATGTGCTTTGCATGTACATTAATGTTGCTGCATGCACATATCTACACTTCTATATTCTGAATGGACATATATGTGCATGCAGCAATGTTAATACACATGCAAAGAATATATCTTGACTTCTATATAGGAGTATTTGCATGTTAATATACATGCAAAGAATATATCTGGACTTCTATATAAGAGTATTTGCATGTTAATATACATGCAAAGAATATATCTGGACTTCTATATATGTGCTTTGCATGTATATTAACGTTGCTGCATGCACATATCTGGACTTCTATATTCTGAATGAATATATATGTGCATGCAGCAACGTTCATATACTTGCAAAGAATAATTCTGGACTTCTATTTATGTGCTTTTAATGTACATTAACGTTGCTGCATGAACATTCATGCTTGTGTAAGCCACAGCACTGTATATACTATACATGCATTTTATTTTTTTTTTAACTCACACTCACACGATCGCCTGCATGGAAATTATCTTTTGCTTTTGAGGACAACTCGGTAGCGATGAGCCTCCGCTTTTGCAAAACCGTGCAAACGTTTCATTTCTCCAGCCTTGAGGAAAAAAAAAAACAGGCACTTATCTCAGGAGTATGTGCTTAAGGCCGGTTTAACATATCGGACTTGTTGCAGCGTTCTGTTGTTCGTGTGTTCATCAAGGACGGTCCTTACATGTGGTTACCTAAATAAACAATAAAAGAATCCTCTGTTCTTGGAAAGCTTCGTTTTCACGCAGCCAAACACCCGATCTCTCAAAAACCAAGAAGGAAATGATTAAACAAAACCGATTTGTGTAGTCTCACTCCACCAAAACCAAGAGTAATAATGACATATATTTACTTAAGTAATTCGTGTACTCTCAAATGCATCATTTATTTATTATCTCATTTTATATGCTTGAGTTTGGCTGAGATAGAAAAGCGGTTCTCTGGAGTATTCTCAGCTCCCAAGAGGCTGAAACCAGAGAAGGATTTTTGTTGAGCAGCTTTTGAACGCAGCTCAACTGGCTGTAAGGCACCGTGGGCTCCATCCATCTCTACGGGTCAAGCTGCCAAGAAACAAAAAAAACAAAACAGATCTGTGTAAAAAGAGTAAATGTAAATGTCTGCTCGAGAAGCAGTGATCCCTGGAGACGTGTTGAAACAAGGGTGAGGAAACTAAACCGATGACAACTGCTTCCACCCGGCCTAAGAAAAAAAAAGACGTGTTTGGTTTTAGGAGCTGCTCTATTCACAGTGGCAATGACAGCATTAGGTTCTGCTGAAATTATGAGAAGAAAAAAGACAAAAAAATAGACATTTTTCTTCTATTTTTTATACTTTAGAATCACTCAAATACTACCAATTAGTTCTTGCTTGATTGATTTTAAATGAATTTCGCATGTGTTAAAACAGATTAATCACATGTATTTACTAAGGATTGGGACCTTTGGGCTCCTGTTTTTTCTTTCGCCATTTTGCAGCTGTCAAAAGCTCGACGTGTTCTTCTTGGAAATCAAACCATCCGGCAGTCGGAAGCTCCAAATCCGTTGTGGTATTTTTCCGGTGTTCCTGCTATCGAAGTCACACATGCACGTAAGATAGTCTTACGGCGGCGAAGCCAAGCCGCGAAACGCGAGTCGCTTGTCGCTGTCCGACGAAGCGGGAGAAGGGGAGTGATCCCAACGAACAGGCTGGGGGGTCGGCTGGCTACCCCCCCAGACGTAAAGCTCACTGAGGCGTGGCGTGTGTTAGCGGCCGACTGCAGGTGTGTGTGTGTGTGTGTGTGTGTGTGTGTGTGTGTGTGTGTGTGTGTGTGTGTGTGTGTGTGTGTGTGTGTGTGTGTGTGTGTGTGTTCTGAGGGGGGTCTGGTCACTTCCCTCACCTCTCCAGGTGCAGGGATCACATCCTTGTCCTCAACCTTTTCTCCTTCTCACTGCGTTTTTTTTTTTTATGCATTTGTTTTGTTGTTCTTACACATACGTGATGTTTACCTGTATATTTAAGAGGCAAACATGCATATATATGCACACATATGTGTTTCTGCAGCAGATCAGAGGATTTCTCTTCAATACATGGTCCCTCTTTGGTTTGTGATGCTTCTTGTTTTTCTTTTTTTCCCAATTGATTAGAATGCTATGGCACTGTGTGTGTGTGTGTGTGTGTGTGTGTGTGTGTGTTTGTGTGTGTGTGTGTGTGTGTGTGTGTGTGTGTGTACGTACATGTGTGCGAACGAGTCCCAGAGGGTACGTCACACTCTATGTTGCACACTGTTTCATCCTCAGCCTCATTAGATGCAAACATACACACACACACACACACACACCTACACCTACACCTACACACACCCCCACCCACACACCCCCACCTACACACACACACACACTGGATTCAGAAAGTGAGGTTTGACAACACAGACAATGTCAGATACCAGATAGTTTAACTCTTTCAATCTTTCAAAAGAAAACTGCTATCAACTAGTTTTATATTATAGCGGATTTTGAAATATTTTCAACTTATTATTCTTTTTTTGGTTACACACCTTGACATTTTGTGTGATTTTTGTTTAGAAAAATGTTTGAATTTTGTTCAGAAATGTGAAAATTTAGAAATTTAAAAATGCTTTTTCTCTTTCTCATCTCGCCAAACGTGATTTGTCACTGATTCAGCATCAAAGGCCACAGATTATGATTAAATACTTAGAAGCAAATGGACAATTCGAGAGCGTATTAGTACTGCGTTGAAGCAGTACTGGTACGTACAAAGACGCGTTGTTATATTCACCTGTGCAGCAGATTAGCACATCTGCTCGTACCTTATAGATTGGCAAGTGTGCCGGCAGCTGGTGTTTTCACAACTTTATCTGAGACAAGGAGAAGTGAAAAAAAAAAAAAATCAACACCAACAGTCTCCATGAACCCACTGGGTATAAGGAGCGGGTGGAGGGGGGGTGGGGTGTGTGTGTGTGTGTGTGTGTGGGGGGGGGGACTGTAAAGGTGAACAGGTGAAAGAGAAAAGCAGACGAGTGTAGCTCTGCCTGCCACCTCCTCGCCCTCTGTTGTCCCCCCCTCCCCCCTCCCTCCTCCCTCCTCCCTCCTCCCTGCCCCCCCCCATCCCTGCATCACCTCGCCTCGGGGGGTTGAACAACTGCTCTTGATGGGGGAGCAAGTGTTTCTCTCTGTTCTCTCGCGGTGCCTGTGGGTGTACTACCGACTCCTACTACCCCGGCGATCTCCTCAGACTTCCCTCACAAAACACACACACACACACACACACACATCTGAACCTACTTCACTCTGCTGCTCCCCTCTCATCTTCCTATGTGGGGGGGCTCTTTGTAGCCGCCTGTGCCGGAGCCTGGTGAGGAGAACAGAACAGAACAGAACAGAACAGGGAGTACAAAGCCAGGGGAGAAGGAAAGATGGAGAAAAGAGATGGTGAGAGGGAGGGAAGGAGCTAATGTTCACGTCGGTAACGTCGGCTGGTGAGCTCGATTCGGGGGTGGTGGGGGGTGGCGGTGGTGATGGAGGGGGGGGGGTCGTCCCCAGCTGCGCGTGAAGACAGCGGCGCCGAGACGTGGCAGAGACTCTAATTAGACGGGCCTAAGTGTGCTGAACTGAGGGAGAACCCTGGAGCGCCGGCAAACGCTGCTCAGATACCCCCCCCCTCACACACACACACACACACACACCTCACAGCAAACAGAGCGGGAGGAGACAGACCCCCAGCAGTAATTACAACGTTCCTCAAACGTGGCGAGACGCACATACAGGAAGTTTTCAATCAGAGCGATGCTCGCCGCACGCGCTGGATGAGGAGTCGCGTTTCATTAGCCCTCACACTGGGGTCCTTTTAAGGAGCAGGAGAAGAAGAAGAAGAAGAAGAAGAAGAAGAAGAAGAGGAGGAGATGCTGCGCCGACCGGGGGAGGTCATCCTGTTGCGTCACGTCCTCGTGTGATTCAGCAACGTTGGGATGAAAATGTGTGAGCCTCCGCATCCCAGTGGAAAACCACAGCATCTTTAGTTGGAAATAACAGAAAATCTACAGGTTTATGTTGATTTAAGCCAAATAGAAAGATGTCAACTTTTCGGCTCATTCAATTCAATTTCATTCATTTCGCCCAGAATCACAAATCACAGATTTGCTGCAATGAGCTTTACAGTTTGTACAAAAGCAGCACAACATCGTACAATGCACACAAGTCCCAGAGTATATATTAATCTGTAGAATATTTGTTTTTTAGGTTACTGTTTAGTGCAGGTTTGTGACTCCAGGTGTCGCGATGTGGATCTGGGGAGAATCCATTTTTTTTTATTGGATTTGTGTCACAAAAACCGTGATCATGCAAATGCGCTCTGACAAAAAAAAGAAAAATCACGTCAGATTTATTTGTGCACAATTTACGCACCGGGGTGGGGGGGAAACAGCGTCTGTTGCACGTCCTAATTTAAATAAGGTAAAATTGTTAGCAGCCAGACTATATAAAAATAATAATAATAATAAACAGGAAATGTTCTTCAGTCACGTGTGGTGCAGAAACGCTGCTGCAAACTCTTGTTAGTCAGAAATTTTGCATCACGTGAAAATCTAACCTGCAGGTATTGCATTAAAATTCTAGTATTTATGCTTGTAACATGTTGTAAGTAACTGCATAATACCCATACATGCACAATGGGGGGTGGGATGATGATTTTTTAACTGAATCGTGTGTGTGTCACTACTCAATGTGACTAAAGCATCCGCAGCAAAAGGTGTGAACGACTCTTACCTCTCACTCTCAAGCCAGGAACATGTCAAACATGCACACACACACACACACACACATATATATATGTATATACACACACTCAGATGCATATTCACACTCTGTGCATTTGTTGTGGAAAGCAGATGTGTGAAGAACAACGCTGCATCAGTTATCCCACCAACTTCCCTCAGTAAACTAAAAAGACATAATTGTGTTATTTTTTCTACCTTGTCTATCACTCCACTTTGGTTTTTTTGGCACCGGTTGGTGGCAGTTGTCATGGGAGTGCATGGAGAATCATCGGTGCAGGTACAAAATGTCTAATCTACGCTCCCCCTGCTGGGATTAGCAACGGATGCTGTGGTACGGCTGTCATACGCTATTAGGGAGGAAAAAGAGGACCAGGAGCAATATGAGACACCTACAACTTAACTGCCAGGCCAGATTTAGTATATGGTAAAAAATAAATAAATAAATAAATAAAACAAAATGCATCACACCTCCTCGAAATATTAGTTTCAGCACACACCAGAGAAACTATTTAAAAAAAGTGTATCTTGGGATGCTGTGCACATTGAGAATTTTTTTGTTATAGAAATTGAAATAATGTGCAAAACTTACCTAAATTTGCTCTCTTGATTTACATTTTCTGTATGTTACTTGCTATGATCTTAAACATGAATTTGCATTAGCTTCATCTGCTTTTTTTCTTGCTAAAACCCACATGCTGTTACTTCGCTGCAGAGACGGTAATTACAATCACACTAAATAGCCCTGAACCGTATCAAAAATTAATTAATATCAAATTTATTTGGGTTATCCATTGCTAAAACACATGGTTTTTGCATGCTAATGCCACATATTTTGAAACATTCCTGCAATTCAATTAATTGTGAATATCATTAAAGGCAACAAATTTACAGTTTAATTTGTGTGGACTATTTAAGTCGCTCCAGAGCCACAGAATCCTCTTCCTCTGTAAGTGGATTAATTAATTTGAATCAATAAAGTCTCTTAGTCGGGTTGCACCGCTCCCCCTTATCCAAAAAAAAAAAAAAAATAAGGAACTCCACACAAAGCTTGATCGGCTGCAAACCCTCGCGTTTTCTGCTCGAGAATGAATTTAGTTTCTTTTGTTTTAAAGAAGTGTTTTATAGTATTGTCATAACTGAGAATTCTATTGCCTAAATAAATAGCATAAATAACATAGGTGGGCCCTATTTCAGCAGAAATATTGAATATGAAAAAGTTTAAATTAACATGAGGGAATTAAACAGGCTTTTTATTCGTAATTGCAGTGAATGCATCGCAGCAGCCGCGTCATATTGCATTATTTTACTGTTTAGCTCTTTAGGTTTTCAGTGCATACACCACCAGCGTGCACAAGCGCTGCATCCGTGTGCACAGATTTTTCCGTGATCTCTCCGCTCAGGACGAGTCAACAACAGCGGGAGCAGGAGCCGAGCAGCAGCTCCTTCCACGTCTGCTTCATCATGTTGTGCCATTTATGGGAATAAATCATTATAAATCTGGTTGTTTCGCACAATTATAATGTTTGTTTAATATCGCTTATGATATATATGCATATATGTATATAAAACATTTTATAACAGTCATATTAAATGTTCACATCAGTTTTTTTTAAGATACAATCCATGCATGTTATAGTTAATAAAATGCATTTCAGAATAAAACATCTGTAGTTGTTTTACCAGCAGTGACCTCAGCATATTGTGTTTTATCGGACAGAATGACAGAGGCTCAGACTTTATTATGGAGGGAGCAAGAAAACACTAAACTTGTCCAGAATGCATTTATTTCATGGCCTTAATGATGTTAGTTACTCAACAACTGCAAATGTTTTATTTTTATATAAAACTTGGGGGAAAAAATGACTGAAGATTCTAAAAACAAGTGGGGACGACAACTGTCTGCTGCAAGCCAGAAGCTATGTTTAAAAATGCGGAGTTTTTGATTGGATGAGAAAAAAATATCATTTATGCCACTGAGCCGAATTGCAAGTTAAGCTTAAGAATATATGGATTAAAAAAAAAAACACTCACCACTTGACAGGTTTTGTGCTGGAGAGCAGGAGACTGAGTTGCTCGATGAGTCACTGTGACTACCCTGCAATGTAAAATTCATGTTAAGAACAATATTCAGCCTCCACATGTCAGCGTTAAACATTGCTTTTGCTGTTTCAGTGTCATTTTACATTATTGGAAAAGCATAAAAAAAAGTGCCTCGCTACGCCTTCCGCATAAAACAAGCTCAAATGGATTACTTCCCATTTCTGCGTGCTCCCTTAAACTTGTAAAGGAAATCATTCATGGTCCATTTGATTCCCACTTTCAATTAAGGATTTAGTACAGCTGTCTTTAAACATAAGATTATATGGGCAGATTTGTGTCAACTTTCCCCCTCCTGATTCGTGAAAAGGAAACGCTCAGTGTAGTTCTGATACTTAACAGGAGTCTGAAAATAGTGTTGACAGACGACTCTTAGCCAATCAGAGGAGGTTCTGAACCTTATGAGGACAACATGTGCATGGGTGTGAATAGACAGGTAACAGCATTATTATGTATTAGCTTATATATGCACATATATCTACAGGATATAGCGCTGCGCCGTGTAGCCCCCTCCTTTCCTCTCTCTCTCTCTCTCTCTCTCTTTTTCTCACTCCCTCCTTCAGCTGTGGTGAGGAATCTGATGCAGAGGTGTTGCATTTCTGTTTGTGTAAGTGTCTGTCAGGAGTCCAGTTCTGAACCGCCGCGCTCGTCCCGGAAAACATCGAATCCGTTTCGCGGCGCCCGAACGGCGAACGGTGACGGATCTGAGGGACAGGGAGTGATAGGAATCTTTTTTCTATTTTGGAAGTTTTCACAGGACGAGAACATTGAAGCTGTTTAGCGTTTTTATTTTATTTATTTATTTTTCTATGTCTCTTTCCACATTCTGCAGCTGCTGAAAATTTGTGTGATTAATAATAAATAATAAATACTCAATAAAAACTGCCCCCTCTCCCCTTAGTTACTGTTGCTATGCAGGACAAGCTTGACAAAATAAAACGTAAGTTACTCTACAATAACTTTTACTATCCTGTATGCCATTGGTCATCTTTTTTATTTAATTTTTTAACATTTATGTTATGTTACAGATACGTTTTTCATAGAAAGTTATATATAATTATATATGTACATATAATAGATATATATATATATATATATATATATATATATATATATATATACACTTAAGCCCAAAATGATTCGTACCCCTGTCGAATACAAGGGAATTCTTCATTTCATTTTTTCACTTACAAATTAGTGTTTCACCTCAGTTTTTTACTTAAATAGGACACATAAGAAAGTCTGAAGCCATAATTGATTTGTGTTTCGTTAGAACGTGTAAATAAACTGAGTGAAAACCAAAAATCACATCAACAAATGACTATGATATAGAAAGCTCCTGGCAGGGCATGCTGGGAAATCTGTCTTTATATATATATATATATATATATATATATATATATATATACACTTTATAGTTGGTACAGTTGGAAGACTTTCTTTTGTGTCCTATTTAAATAAAAACTGAGGTGAAATACTAATTTTTAAGTTAAGAAATCAAGAAATCCCTTGTATTTGACAGGGGCTTAAGTGTCACTCACACAGATAAGTGATGATATTCATGTTCATATATTTCTAATTCAATTTGTGATAATAGGTCAGTATGTCCCGTTTCTTGATCTTAATTCGGTCAAATTGCATAGAAAAGTCCCAAACTTTTTAAAACACAGTTTTAAAAGCATTTATCAGGTCTGTCAACATGTATATTTTATGTTCATGTTGGTTTTTTGTCATTTAAAAGTCCATTTTTTACCATTTGTCACACAGAATCTGCATCTGTTTGATGGTGTAACAGTCTAACTGCTAAATAACAACTATTATCTCATTAGTCGTATAAGAATATAATAATATTATAAGGCGATATGTGTTTAAACCACTTAAGGCCCAGGCCTATTTGTTCAGTTTTCCTTCTTTAAGTGACAATAATCATGTAATATCTCTACAATCACAAAGGTTATTGTACTGAAACACATGAGTTGCTGCTGTTACAGAGCAAATATAGCTAGAATGTTGAAAAATATATGTATATACCAGTTTTACTACAGATAAAAATGCATTAAAACAAGACCAAACTGACCCAAATCAGGAAAAGTAAATGAAATGAGCTAATTGTCTGCAGTATAAAGTTCTATTATTATTATCTACTATTATTATCTATTATAAATAGCAATTATTGGTCCGTAAAAATCCTATAAATCACATTGAGGATCATTACAGAACATGAAGAATATATTGTGTAAGATGTTAAAAAATTAAACTATTAAATTAAATCATCACACTATATCTAAACCACTACTGATGTTATAATAAAGTATTTTTGATGATAAATATTGATGCTGTAACAGTAACATTGGGTTTTACCATGGATAAAAGTGTGTTATTTAAAACTTAAAAACAAGACTAAACTGACCCAAAATGATCAAGATAAATGAAATAAGCCAAAAATATGCAGTAAAAAGTTTGACAATTAACAAATATGAGTGAAAATAGCAACTTTTTTGTCCATAAAAGTCTTAGAAATCACACTGAGGATCATTACAGAACATTAGATTATCACACAAACAGCTCAAATCTGAATTAAATGTGGACATATTATATCATATTATGTTAAACTATTTTCTTATTGTATTGCTGATGTGGATATTGATGATATATATTGATGCTGTAACAGGAACATTGGGTTTTACTGCAGATAAAAAATAGTTTTCTCATTTGATTTATGAATAAAACCCAATGCTTGTATCAGGTTAATGTGTTTGTTGTGAAGGACGTTACAATTACAGTTTTTAATAAGTGCTAAACCAACACACAAAGAGAAATGTCCCGATCCGGCCTGTGAGAAACGAGGAGCGACACTAAATATAACGCGAAGCGTCGCTTCAAACTCCTCCAACAGATGGTTACAAAGAGGAGCTGTTTGTGATGGGGAGACCATGCGATCGCCTTATTAAATTGACACATCTGTGTTGTAAAGCAGCCAAACCTGCTCCTTAGAATCTAATCAAAATCACAAGGAAGCGTCCGCAGGGAGAAAAAATGACAAATGTGATATCTGGATGTTTTCTGCGTTTAAGGAGAAGACGCAGAAACACGTAAATGTGGCGTAGATGTTTTCAGTGAAACAGTGTCTGTCCCCAACCAACTGATTAACAGAACCAAATTAATTATAAAAAGTGCTATAAAAAAATTGCCCAATTAAGTTTATTTTTCCAGGTGTTTTTCGTTAAATAGTTTTTTTTAATGCATTTCACTTGAATCCTGTTTCTGTAATAAAAATTTGTATTTGTATTTTTTTTACTTTTAGCATTGAACTTTTAGCATCACAATCTTGGAAAACTTCCGGAATGACTATTTGTAAAACTTTATTTAATCTGAATTCCCAAGTATACATACTGTAAAGACAAAAAAATCCTCACAGCTTTTTAAAATGATTTCTAATCGATTATTGTTTTATTTTATTGTGTAGTTCACCTGCAAATTTATGTTGTGTTACGTATAAGTGTTTCGTAGAAAGTGTTATATATTATATATATATGTACATATAATAGATATAACATATATGTTGATATTCTATTCAGAATCAGAATAAGATCAGATGAGGTATTTCAGTAAACCATCATAGTACTTATATTAGTGGTAGCCAACCTGTGTAATGATAATATACTGGTAAACATTAAAAAACTCAACATTTTTTATCCTGTCTTTTTTTAATGAGCATATTATTTTATATCAAGTACTACATTAATGTGGCTGTATGTATGATAGGCCCTATATAAATAAAGTTTATCGGTATTATTCAACTCGTCATCCCCATAACGCTCAGAGAACATCCAGGCGGACGCGATTGTAATCCAGCAGCAGTGCCAGTGCATAGGATCCAGGAACCAGCCTCCTCGTGGTGGTGGTGGATCCATCTGTCAGTCTCCACCGCCCCCCCCAACCCCCCCCTGCACGTCTGACAGCCCCACGCCTTGGCTAGATTAGAAAATTATACAAATGTACGAGCAGAAAGGTGTAATTGAAGATGGCAAAAAAGGGTTGATTGGGAGACATTTAAATGATTATTCTACAGCGTCGGGCGAGGGGGGGGGGGGCGGTTTGGGGGCCGAGGCCACGGGGAGAAACACTGGAATGATTACTGGTCCTGACAGGTGGATGACGAGTCCACGCCATGTACGTATACGAACGCCTGTGCACGCTGCAAAGGGATTTATATGAACATCTATGTGTGCTGCAGTGTGTGTGTGTGTGTGTGTGTGTGTGTGTGGGGAATAGGTAACCCCCCCCCCCCCCCCCCCCCACGGACTTCCTCCCTCCCTCAGACCCTTTCACAAACAGCAGAGAGACCAACATGATCAGACAGATTAAGACTCTGCAGCCACGACAGTATCTGATGGAAGAAACATGACACCTTTTAATGAAGGTTCTATTTTTACACAAAAAAAATACGATGCGTCGCTCTGACATAAAAACCTAACCTAATATATTTATAAATCAAATGGAGATACAACATAGCAACATCTTATTTAGTAGACTGGAGTTTATTAAACTTTAGTTAATGTTGTTTTACAGTTTGTTACCAGTTAATAATGTGTTCATAAATCATGTACAAACTAATGATTTTAATACAAGTTAAATGTATAATAAATACTCAGCAAAGCATCTGCAAAAAATTAATAATAAACCAGTTATTAGTCACTATATTTGATATATATGACATATATGATCTATCTATCTATCTATCTATCTATCTATCTATCTATCTATCTATCTATCTATCTATCTACACACACATCCTGCACCTTAAGTATGCATTAGCTATGTATGTGTACATGTGTGTATGTGCGTATATATATGCAAATATGTAAATATGTGTGTACGTGCATGTATGTATGTATATATGCTTTGCTTATGCATACTCTTTTCTTACTATTTATTAGCACTTTTCTTACTATTTATTAGCATTTTCTCTCCATTCTATGTCCATTCTATGTGTGTTTTTTATTTTTATTTTTTTATAGTTTTTATCTTCTTCAGCTTTATTTTCTTCTCTTTATTCTGTAACGCTGCAGTAACAGACAAATTTCCCCGTCGTGGGATCAATAAAGTTTTTATCTTATCTTATCTTATGTACAAAAATTCGTAGAATTTGTTGATCAAATACTATAAATAAATAGAAAGAAAAAAGTATGCATAAGCAAAGCATATATACATACATACACGTATATACATATTTACATATTTGCATATATATATACGCACATACACACATGTACACATACATAGCTAATGCATACTTAAGGTGCAGGATGTGTGTGTAGATAGATAGATAGATAGATAGATAGATAGATAGATAGATAGATAGATAGATAGATAGATAGATAGATAGATAGATAGATAGATAGATAAGATAAGACTTTATTGATCCCACAACAGTGAAACTTCAATATTTCCCCGTATATGAATTTGAAAATATCTATCTATCTATCTATATAATTTAAATTTTAAAAGTAACAAAAGTTACTATTGGCCCTTAGATTATGCTTATTATAATAATGATATAATCTGAAACAATCAATGAATCAAAGAACATGTATATGTGTGTTAGTGTGTGGGTCTATGTGTATAAAGATAATAAAACATTTTAATCCATCATGACGTCATATGTACAGATTCATCGGTGCAGGGATTTTCAACAATGGCTTTCCCTCGATATTCCCTCTGTGTTTTTTTTTAACAGAGTTACAGCTTCCTCTGCGCTGCATGCGTGGCAGTAACACAGTAACACAGCGCACGCCGCAACCAAACTGACATATCACTTTTTCCCCTGACACAGTCAGAAGTTTTCTATCTATGTGGTCTGAGTCAGAGTTGTGTTCTGTCATGTTAAACGCAGTTGACAGAGCAGCCGGGCAACACCCTAAACCTCTGGCCTGAGACTTTGTTTTCCCTGGGCACCGAGGCCTCGCGCCCCCCCCAGGCCGAGTCTCGGGTATAGGCGAAAGTCGTCCTCGTAATCGCAAAGAGATCCCAGCGGTGAGATCTACAGTGAGCAGCACTGAAATAAATAGGACTGGGCTGTTGATTGATTACACATCATCTGTATATAAAGCGGATGACGTAACAGCTGAAGCCGAGACATTTTCCACATCCGGAGATGTGTTACCACCCAAAAAACCAGAGCCCCCCCCTCACAGGACCACCTTACATCATGCCTGGGACAAAGTAGACCCCAGTCATTCTTCAGCAACGTGTTCCACAGGTTTATGGACAGGTATAGGGCTCCTGTCTAATGAATTATCGTTAATAGGGCCCCTCTTGCATCGGGGGATTTGTGAAATATTTCTTTTTATTTTTAATTATTGCAAATGGTATTTGTGCAAATAGTATTCAAAGCTATGATAATCACTTTGTGTGTGTGTGTGTGTGTGTGTGTGTGTGTGTGTGTGTGAACGTAGTCTGTTGGTGATATTAGCAAACTAATAAAGAATTGGCTGCAGACTATTAGTGATGTCACAAATCACGATTGCAGGCGTATTTTTTTTTTTCAATGAGCACAGAGAAACTTTCCGCTCCTGGTGTCAAACTCGGCATATAAATCATGTTGTACAGTGACAGCGTTTAAGTTTCTCCTCGCTCTCAGCATACTTTTATTGTTAATTTGATATATTACATATTTAATTTCTCCCAAAGTGTAAAATCACACAAACATATTAATCAAATGAAACAAGAGCGTGACATGTGTTGACAGAACTGTCAAAAAGATAGAAGATATTTCATCAGCATATGAGGTGTTAAGGTAACTGTGAGCCAAATTACTCCTTTTTTCTTAAATGAGAAAACATATAGGTTAATTTAAGAGAATGGGATTTTCCGTATGTTTAGGGTTCTTCATGTGGTCAGCTTTTTGCCAGAAAGAGCTTCACCATCTGGACCCACAGCAATCACTGGAAAGTACTGGATGAACATGATTATGTATACATGTGTGTAATGTAATATTAATGGTACACATATGTACTAATGCGCAAGTCCATTAAATAAATATACTGCTAAACGATCTCTCACTTGGATTTCAATAACCTGCGGCGGACGTTTACATCAAAATGTAATTATTTCTCCTACAAAGATTGTCTGTGTGGTTACAGTGGATGCAGCGATGTGACAAACATATCTGGTAATAGTAAAGTATGTAACGCTCTGATTCAACAAGCGGAGGATCAACTCCTCACGCTAAATATAGCCCTGCTTTGAAAAATACACTAATAGGCAATTTCTTGCTTGGCACGCTTTCAAAGGAAGTCAGAATCATACACTGAGTTAATATGGCGTTATTGAATATAGTGCAGTGTGTTGTTGAGTTAGGGTTCGAATGGCATCACAAGTTCATCCCTATCTCGGTCCTTTCAAGTCCAAACATCTGCCGGGGAGGTTTACTCGGGGTGAAAAACACTCAAAGAGCAATAGGAGAACAAAAATGAGAGTTAAATGATTGAGATTTAATTGAATGATGCGGATGCACTGTATCATTAAAAAACTTAAAGCGTGAATATTAATTAATCAAGGGCTCATTTCTGATATTGTGGGTTTGGCCCAATCTGCAGCGTGCGTGTGTGTGTGTGTGTGTGTGTTTGAGCTAATCAAGAAGTCGTCCTATCACTTTGAAGATGGAGCCGTAGGCCATGGTTGGAATCACAGTATGAGAAGAAAAGGATGGAGAAAGGAAAAAAAAAGAGAGAAGGGCGCTTCTAAAAGGGCCAAAGTGGAATTATTGGCCACCTGCAACTTGTAGGATGCAGCATTTCACCTCCTGGAACCCTCCTCTTCTTTATCTGCAGAGTTATATGCATGTCATTATTACCTCATCTCATAACACTCATGACTTTTTGCAAGTTTTACCGATATGGGAACAGATCACTGTATTTTCAGCTGAACCAATAGGCCTCATTTGTTAAACTGCCCACATATTGGGCTATTTCCTCAATTAACAACATGCAAAAAGTGATGTATTGACAGTTTTACAACAAAAAATTTCACTACTTCTTCCTCGTGTGTTGGACTGAGGGCAGCTCAGAAACTACACTGACTCTTTATTGCCCCTAGAGGAAGACGTGGTATTGCAGGACAGGACAGAACTGCATGTTTATCACATGCATAAAGGTCAGTCTACAAAGTCCCGTCAACACTGTTTATTCTCCACATTCTGTTAATAGTTTGTGATATTTAACTTTCAACACGTTGAAACATGCAGCCAACAATTTCCAATCCAATACATTTTTTTGTGAATTTCAGTGAATGTCTCCTCCTGTTCGTCCCTTCTGTGTGTTGAAAAAAAAGGAAAAATCTGGTGTTCCTACAGTCAGCCAAGACAACACTATCGCTGCCAATCAGAAGCAGCAAAGTACTTTCTACTTCTTCTTCTGAAGGAGGGAAGGGTTCAGAAATCACTGCATTGTATGTGTTCTTATTATTTATCTCCATACAGCATTATATAGCGTGCATTCACTATAGTGATGAGCAAAGAGCCCTTCCTTTTTTTTATTTGAATTCGTCCCCAGACCCTGGAAACAGCGAGAGAAACACACGAGGGGAGGTGTGTGTGGAAGTTAAGGCAGTGCAAGGGTAAGTGCTTCGCTTTGTTACCATGGTCACCTGAAAACGCTTTGTGTTTTTCCTCCAGTGCGAGAGAGAGAAAGAGAGAGAGAGAGAATGGACAGACAGCAGAGGAAATAAAAAACATGCTTCTGACAGATTATGAATGTTTAGAGCGAGATGTCAATCCATGTCTTTTGTAAAGTTTCAATTAAATCTTGCTTGTTTTCGCTTATTTGACTCATTTGATTAGAGATTGTGCACAATGCGCGCGTGTGTGTGTGTGTGTGTGCAGTCTCGCGTTTATTTCCTGCGCAACTGTCCTTTAGGAAAAATGTCAGAGCGGACTCACAGAAGGAACAGTGTGGGATAAAGAGTTAGCCATGGCACCAGTCATAATCCACCCTTCAAAAGGGCCAGATGGAGAGGGTAAGGTTTCAGTCAAAATATTGTTTTTGGATTGAGGTGCATGCTCGCTCTGCCACTCTCTCTCTCTCTAGCACTCTCTCAATCTCTCCATGTCCTTGTCTCTCTCAATCTTTCTATCTGCTACTCTCCGGCTCTCTTCCTAAACCCTCCTCCCGCTGTGTTTTATCAGATCCTGTCATGGTTAGAAAACCAACAGAGCTCGTCAGGATAGAGCTGCAGAAGGCCCGGTTCGGTCAACCCCCGTTAATCTGCTGCGGCCCGGCTCGGGTTAAGGCCTTCGGCTGCTGTTTATCAAGCGTATCAGATTTAAAGTCAGCACTTCGAACAGCGAGGGTGATTCGCGATGAAAACGCCGGTTTTAAAGAGGGGGGGTACCTGAGCGGCGGCCCTAAATCAGCAGTCTTACCCCGAGACGCTCGATAAACACACGGCTTCCCGGAGTTTGTGTCTGGGCCGGCGGGGCTGCGGGGCAGGGAGGTATGTGCTTAGTGGTGATTGTGCCCGCCGCTGCCTCCCCTGCTCGTTTCTGCCGGGCCGAACACACACAGAGCGACCTTGTGTGCAGCGAGAGGCCGGGGCGGACCCGCTGAAGTCAGCTCACGCCACAGAGTGCACTGTCGGCAAAAGAATTAAACATCCCTCTGTGGGTTGCATGCAAATATTCGCTTTTTTAAAACACTATATCACATTCTTATCACTTTGAAAGATGTTTAGGAGACAAACATGCACAGAGAAATCCTAGAATCGCTCTCTCCGCAGGCCAGACTGTAGGTAGGCCTGCACCAGACGACTGTAGAGTTGTTATAAACGCGCCCGTAAATCCACCCAGAGTTACATAAACCTGTCAGTGGGTTCATTACAATAATTGCTTTAAATTTACGCTGATGATTTAATGATAAAACAACAGAAATAAAGAGAAAATAAAAACGCTGAAGTGAAAGGAGTTTTTTTCCCTGTTGAGGGTTTGTCACCTCTCCACCCCCCGACAGAACATGATGTGTTTTCAATGCTGCGATAGTTTAATAGTTCAGTGTCACAAGCTTCTAAACGTCTGCGTATGCGTATATCCCCTTAAATAACACATAGATTTCCGTTTTTCTCCTGTTATTTTCTTGTACTGGTCTTTTTATATTTTTGCTTACCTGTTTTTTTTTTCTTTAATTTTCGACCGAGCTTTTTTATTTTTTTCCTCACCCTGATAACTTGTACAACCTGAGATAAAGGGGCCGTGTTTGGAGCTCATTGCTGTCGAAGAGCGAAAGCTTTTATTGCAAGTAGTAAAAGTATAAACTGGTCTTAACAAAAGTATAGCATAGAAACATTATGAGCTTATAATACTCATGCATAGCTAGCTATGATGTCGATGTGATGCAGGCCCTGAGCATTCGAAAAGTTGCTTTGTTGAATTCTTGCTTTCTCTTCACAGTGGCATCTGCAAAACCCTGCAAAAAAGGTAAAAAAAAAATAGACAAAAAAACACATATTCTCTTAAATAAGAGCCAAACTGTACATATGTAACTATGCACAAGTTTTCTCTTTTTTGCCTGTTTTTTTTTAATTCTTGTACTGCTCATTATTTAAAATAATTTTACGTCCAATCAGGATGGAGCGTGAGTTTTGAGTTCATCAATATTGCGAATGTTGAAGCGTGACTTGTACATGTACTCAAAAGTATAAAAGTATAAATAACAACATGAGGGTCAGAATAAAGCAGGCTTAATATGCACAGGCACACATAGGAGGTAATTTCACACATAAAATGCACATGCATGAAACCACACATGTTAAAAAACGTTCTAACACTCCAAAGGTCATACTGTTAGTCCTGGTTTGATCAGGACAGGGTGTACTGCTGGTTCCCTGGTTGACGGCGTGCTGCAGGCTGCCATGCTTCTCTCTGGTTTACCCCTACTTGACCCTGGCACACTCATAAAAAGACAGTCCCTGCACGGCCCCATTAAACAGAGAGACAGCGAGAATGCCCTCTCGCCAGGCCTCTGCTGGCAAGGCCAGTGTGTTTGGAGGGGGTGGGGTGGGGGGTGGGGGGGGGGGGAGTGTTGAGCCAAAAAACACAAGCCAACGCACGAAAGGAGCGCAGGACAACGTGTGTGTTTGGTCCGGGCTCTGCGGTATCAGAAGCGATTCGTTTTTTAACAGCAGCGAACTTTGAGCGAGAGCCGCCTCATCCAGGGGGGGGTCTCATAATTAAATGAACTCCCACCACTTTCCATCAAACAACCCCTCCTTCATATTCTAGCCCCACCCCGAAAGATTACAGAATTCCTGTCCATGAGGTCATTGGAAATATCGGCGCCGTCCCCAAACGTATAGCGGGAGACGGGTTGCCATGGCGACAGAATCTCCCCCAAAAAAATAACCTGATTACTTGATTACCTGTGCCCAGAAACATGTAAACAATACAACCCGGATCAATACAAAATATATTTCACCTTCTCGGGGGGGGGGGGTTAGTGTGAGCGCGCGTCATCGAGGGAGCGCCGCTGTTTCATCCCCCTCCATTTTGGTGGATGTATTCTGGGAAAACACAAATCTATATTCTACTCGTCTTTCCCTTTCACGTCACCAATCTCCACATTAGCAAATTGGCCGATTTCTTAAGAGGGATACATAAAACACTAATCTGTGCGCGGCGTTCAGTGTCGTTATCTGCTTCGGAATTTGGCAGCAGGTCGACGCCGACTGGAAAAATACTTGATAAAAACACGATTACCTTATAATACTCACATTCTACTGAATGTGTCATTTACAAGGAGAAATGAAGGATGAAAAAAAAAAAACGACGCACAGTCGGGATGCCAGCAGCTTATGGAAACTGAAAACTTCTCTCTCTTGGATGCAGATGTGTGATTTATATCAGGTACTAATGGAAAAAAAATGCATTTCCTGAGCATTGTGGTTCTTTAATAAAAACACGACTGTAGGCGGATTTTAGTCATAGATATACTTAGTTAAATGGGCTTATAATTACCAAATTATAGGTGTATCCCTTTGCACCTGGTATTTTGACATTAATCAAGATGCTATCAATGCGGCTAATCTCCTCCCCTGGATGATGTATTTATGAATCACGTAGATCCACTGATGCCGGGTATGAAAGGGGGCGACTATTCGGTTACAGCGACGTTTATTTAACGTATCACCAGGTCATCAAAATAGAAAAAATAATAATAATGTTTATAAAACCAGCTTTTCGATCCATAGGAGTTCCAGCTCATTTCGTGTCATGCACACACACACACACACACACACACACACACAGCGCGGTTCCTAAAGGCCGAGCATAAGAATGTTGTCCATAAGTTTGGGGACGTGTGAAGGGGGAAAAGGGGAGGGAGGTGGGTGTCTTTTTTTGCCACTCTGAAGATGGCAGCATTCCTGGGGGGGCAATAATCCATGGCATATATGCCAGTGCTGACAAAGGTCTGGGGTGTGTGCTAATGTGTGTGTGTGTGTGTGTGTGTGCAGGAGGTGTTACTGATCCTCCTGAAGGCTAAATTTACCCAGGAGTGATGGGGACAGGTGGATTCAGTTGGGACAGAGGGGTCGGGGTGTGTGTGTGTGTGTGTGTGTGTGTGCGTGTGTGTGTGTGTGTGTGTTCAGGGAGGGGTGGGGTGGGGTGGGGGGTGTTTGGTTGGAAAGTTACTGGACCTGGTTTCAGCTCAGATACAGATCGAGATCGGGGGCTAACACACAACCCAAATCGGGGGTTTCTATTCAAAGCCAGCTGGTCTGGCTTTATCACATGCAGGACATTTATTTTGGGCAGTTTGTGGGTATTTTATTGTTTTCCCCGTTTGACGACTATCTCTTTTGTTTTACTTTCTTCTTCTTTTTTCTTTCTTCTTTTTTTTTTTTGGGGGGGGAACTTTTTTGAAAAAAGTTTGATTGAGCCGGGCCTCAGCTGGTGCTGCAGGGCGTGACTTCCTGGGGAAGCAGAAGAAGAAGAAGAAGAAGAAGAAATATATATATATATATAAAAAGAAAAAAACGGCACGGGTGAGTTTTTACAGTAAACCTATTCCCTCCTGTCTCTCTCGCTCCATCAGGACTTTTAAAACCAGACCCGGTGCGTCATGACACGTTTAAACAGATTACCAGAGAATTCTGATATACGAGCCGCTTGTTCTGAAGGGTTTTTCGAGCGCTGTCGGTTAATTGTTGTGTTCCTCTCTGTGAATGATGTCTTTGTAGATTTACACCATATAAACAGGGCTAAAAGATGCTTTTAAATGCTGTTTTTCCCCTTTGCACCTGATGAAGCATAAGACGCCAGAGTCTGACAGAGGAGTCAATCCCAGCTGTTGTCGATCATCTCTGTAGAGAACAGGCACCTGGAACCGAGTGTGTGCGTTTATTATAAATTATATATATAAAAAATTTGTATTTCTCCACGCGAAAAGACAAATGGTCGGAGTGGCTATAAAGTGGAACTTTATACGCCGTTGTTGCTCTGTTTCTAATTCTTCACAGTCAGTTTGGGTTACTGCTGCTTTCAGGGGTAATTGCCTCCAACGTCTCGCTGCACAGGCTGGAATTATCAGCCGGAAAAAAAAAAAAAAACGCACGGCCGTAACATGCCGTTTGCTTAAAAAAAAAAGAAAAAAGGTAGCTAACCTAAGTGGTAAATACACACTTCAGTAGCAATATGTGTCACGGACTTTCATGTTTGAGTTGGACGTACTTGGCAAACTTTCCAGACAAAAAGTAGACGTCTTTTACATATTCAAAAAAGGAACTGTGAGCGTTTCATACTCGGCCCAACGGTTCTGCAGGACACATGAGAGAGGGCACTCGTCCCAAAACAACCCGATGGAATCTCATTCTAAAGCAAAAAAAAAAAAAGGCTTTGTTTGATTTAAATGAGTGGTGAAAGATTTTATTGGACGTTTTTCCCTTCGACGTTTTGATGTAACCGTAGCAGATGAAATAATGTTATTCTGGACGTGTTATCCTGGTATTTTATGGTTTCGAATACGTTTCAGGCTTAATTTTCCATCTGATATTTTACCGTAATATGTGCTACCAATAATGGCGGTTTTTCATATTGAGAATGAAAATATTTTGACGGGTCAAAGCCGTAACTGAAATGAATAAAGTCACAATTTTTAGGAGAAATCATACGATTAGACGTAGCCTAAGTAGTCGCTTATATCCGACTTTCAGGTCATCGACCTGAGAAACTTTGACCCAGTTTACAGGAACCGCTCGGTCCACACACTTATTTGGCTTTTTTTTTTCCCGCCCCTGAATTCCGCGGCTTTGATGGTCGAGGAAAGGCGTTTGTTTTCCTTCTCCGCGGGGCGGCGGGCGCTTTGAAAGCTCGCCTCATCCTGTCGCCCTGACCTTCCACACGCCGCTGCCGTGTCGCACCAGTCTCTGTCCTCCTTTGGCGTGAGGACAATAGAGGTGCTTCGGTTCTAAAATGTAGAAGGTGACGTTTCAGTTTTTATTAGAAGTCGCTGTAAAAAAAAACAACTGAAGGTTTCATCACTGGCGAGTTCAAGTGCACAGTAACATCACTGTAAATTATTACAGTAAAATTTTACAGTAAATCTACTAGTATTACTGCAGAAAATCACTGTTGTGAAAAATTACTGAAGTAAATCAGAGCAGTAAAAAGTTAATCTAGAATATAACAGACAGCAGTCATAAAAAACTATGATTTTTACACTGTATTTAATTGAATTTTATTGTACAATTATTAACTTATATTATAAATACTAATATATAAGACACAGCAGTTTAAAAAAACAATGATTTTTATGATTTTTACTTCAGTATTTAATAGAATTTTCACATTATTTAATGCCCATATGTTTTTTTGACAGATGTTTTTTAGTATAAATAAATAGGAAGACAGCATAGAAGTAATAGCTGTTTGTTTATTCTTTAAAGGATATCTGCTGGTGGGTATCACCGATCCAGACGCTTCTTATGTTACTGCAGAAAGAGCATTTCATTTTTAAACAAATTATCACTGAACCAGGAACTATTATACATGTGGAAGCAGTTTGATTCGCCCAATCACACGGAGAGTTCCAGCGTCTCCGTTTCACTGCAGTAATCCAGCTCCTTTCATTTTACCCTTTGCGTTCTCCTCTATATTCTTCTTATTATTTAATTTTTGGAAGTCCCCCCCCCCACCCCCCCCAGAGCGACGGCGAGGCCAGAAAACAGTACGAGGCGCCGCCTGCGCGCCTGAATCTACCAAACACGGGTGGTGTTGCAGGCGACTCGTTTGATCTGCAGCTAATCTCAGTTGCCTGCCTCCCCTCTGATCGCGTCTGAATAAGAATGAGTCGATGGGGGGGGGGCGATCCTGGAGGCGCGAGGAGCTTTAGACGCCACCGCCGCCCGCCCCATGTAAGGCCGACGGTTCGCTATCACACGTCGGGGAGGCCTCATTTAGACACACGTTGCATCCCCGCTCCACTCGCTTTTCCCTTTTTTTCGCGGTGAGATGCTATCGGCTGCTTGTTGGGAGTGTGGCAGAAGTTGCATGGACACGCTGAGCGATCTCTAATTGTCAGAAGTGAGTTGGCCGTGCAGGCGGGGGGGGGGGGGGGGGGGGGGGGCGTGGGCGGGGGGACTTCTGCCGAGGGGAAGTGGAAACTCTGACGACAGGTTTTCAGGGCCGCGTCTGAAATGTATTACGGCGTACAGGTCGGGGAACTTATTAGTCTCTATAAACAGATATCTGCGTGTGAATGCAGAATCTCTAGGCAGGGGACAAGAGGAAGAGGTGGACCTAGAATATAGAAATAGAAGTCAAACCCAATCAGAAGGTTGCTAAGTGGCAAAAAAATAATAAAATACTCATAAAAGACTAGAAACATCAAGCACAAAGTGGCTGCATACCTCGCACTTGAGACGTGGACGACTGGCGGAATCTCATTTATTTTGAGCTTCATCAGGCTGTAAAACCCCCCACCCTCCCTCGAAACAAACCAGTCCCCTGACTTCACTCTGGCGTCTCACGTTGCTGATCGCACTATAAACAGTAACACAGGCTAGGAACGTCTAGTCCGGAGGCTAATTTACCTTCAGACCAGTCGAATGTCACTCAAACACAAAATCTGTAAAGTAGTGATCCAACAAAAAGTGAAATAATAAATTTAGTGGACTCAATTCCTGTTAGTGTCATCAAAAAGCTAATAACAAAAAATGCAATGATAGAATGTACACTGTAAAACATTACTGTGAAATCTGAAGTTATTTACTGTGTACAGTAACATTACTGTAAATGATTATTACAGTAGATTGCTGTAAATTTTACAGTAAATCTACTAGTATTACTGTAGAAAATCACTGTAGTAAATCAGAGTAGGAAAGAGTTAATCTAGGACATGTCACAATAACCAACACTGTAAATAGTTAAGTACATTTCTGTAGTTTTAATTTGGCATATCACACACATAAAAAAAAAAAATCAGTATTTATAAATCTGTAAAAATCTGTATTTAATTGAATTTTATTCTACAATCAATCACTAATACTGTAAATACAATATGAAAACACTGATCAAAAGACTAATAACAAAAAAATGCAATGATGGAATGTAAAACATAACTGGGAAATCTGTAAATGATTATTAAAATAGATTGCTGTAAAGTAGTTTTGATATTTGGCGTTTCACACACATAAAAAATCTGTATTTATAGATCTGTAAAAATCAGTTTTAATTGAATTTTATTCTACAATTAATCACTAATACTGTAAATACAATATGAAAACACTGATCAAAAGATATAAAAAATGCAATGATGGAATGTAAAACATTACTGGGAAATCTGCAGTTATTTACTGTGTTTAACACAGTAACATTACTGTAAATGATTATTACAGTAGATCGCTGTAGATTTTACAGTAAATCTACTAGTATTACTGTAGAAAATCACTGTAGTAAATCAGAGTAGTAAAGAGTTAATCTAGGTGATATCACAATAACCAACACTGTAAATAGTTAAGAAATTTCTGTAGTTTTTATATTTGGCATATCACATACATAAAAAAATCTGTATTTATAAATCTGTAAAACTCAGTATTTAATTGAATTTTATCCTACAATTAATCTCTAATACTGTAAATACAATATGAAAACACTGATCAAAAGACTAATATAAAAAAATGCAATGATGGAATGTAAAACATTACTGGGAAATCTGTAAATGAATATTACAGTAGATCGCTGTAAATTTTACAGTAAATCTACTAGTATCACAGTAGAAAATCACTGTAGTAAATCAGAGTAGTAAAGAGTTAATCTAGGACATATCACAATAACAAACACTGTAAATAGTTAAGAAATTTCTGTAGTTTTTATATTTGGCGTTTCACACACATAAAAAATCTGTATTTATAAATCTGTAAAAATCTGTATTTAATTGAATTTTATTCTACAATTAATCACTAATACTGTAAATACAATATGAAAACACTGATCAAAAGACTAATATCAAAAATGCAATGATAAAATGTATAACATTACTGGGAAATCTGCAGTAAAAATCTGTAAATTTTATAGTAAATCTACTATTATTACTGTAGAAAATCCCAGTTGTGAAAAATTACTGAAGTAAATCAGAGTAGTAAAGAGTTAATCTAGGAGATATCACAATAACCAATACTGTAAATAGTTAAGAAATTTCTGTAGTTTTTGTATTTGGTACATCACACACATAAAAATACATAAAATATATATTTGAAAAAAAATTCTAATAAATAAGAGACAGCAGTCATAAAAAAACAATGATTCTTATGATTTTACTTTTAGACTGTATTTAAGGGAATTTTATTGTACAATTATTACCTAATACTATAAATACACCTCAAATGACAGTATTTAAATATAAAATACTATAAGTACAATCGTCTCAGATTCACATACAAAAAAGGTTGCTTGGTGCCTTTCACCAAACATCCAATGCTTTTCATTATTCCAGATGAGGACATGAGGACAGCCTCTAACTGCGAACCAACACTTTTTCCTAAATCAAGTTTGTGACACATGTGACCCTTCATATCATAAATACTTTAACATGTTGATCTCAGAAGCTGGTCGTAGACGTCAGATCTTTTCCACACTGCTGCATATTTAGCAATAATAAGGTTTCGCACACCGCTTTTTGTGCCAGTTCAGGAAACACCAGTGGTGCACCCTTTGAACAGAGATAAAAAAAAAAGAAAGAAAAAGAAAACGAAATATTGGCATCTCGCCTTTATCGGCACAATTAGAGAAAGGGCAGCGAGAACAATGGAAATACTGTACCTGTGTTGGAGCAGTTCACAGGGAATTACTTTCCAAACATTCAAAAAAGAGGAAAAACTCATTAGGAGAAAGTGAATTTCTTTCTTTTTTCTTTTTTTTTTTTTTCCTACTCCCATACGAAGCATTCTGGTAGAGACAAAGAGAACTTTGAGCCTTCAGGTTCACACACAACATTCACAGCAATTACACTTGCTGCAGCACAGAGACGAGTGTGAGTGATGGGGATTACAATTAAAACCAGATCATTTCTGATGTTTGCATCTGTGATCATGGAGTCTAATATTTAATTACGTTAAAGTAAAATGACTTTTCCTTGAATGTTTAGATGAGTCCTGAAATTGCACTGTGTTAATTATCCAGCTAATTGGATCAAATCTGGGTTACAAATTATCGTTGTTGAACTTCATTGAGGGGGGGGTACCCCTAGTTAACCCCTACTACAAACACCAGTTTATTCCTTTTCCTGAGAAAGGGTGCAGAGCTCCCCTGCAGGTAACACGTTTAATTACACAGCAGCAGCAGCAAAATACACCTCTGTAGGCACAATGTGCTTTTAATTCTGCATGCAGCAGGTAGCTTCTGTATTCCTGACATACATGAAAATAATCATCTTATCTATAAAATCAGTAGCCAGTTAAATCTGCTTAATTAACTGTGCAGAAAACAGAAAACAAAGATCAAGGCTGAATTACTGTAATCAACTTTTTTTTCTACAAAAAATATCATTTATATGTATTATATATAAATTAAACCAATAGGCATTATCAATGCTTTATACTATGTCGCCCAAAAAAGGTCATACTATACTATGTCACTCAAAAAACGTCATACTATACTATGTCGCCCAAAAAAGGTCATACTATACTATGTCGCCTAAAACAGGTCATATTATACTATGTCGCTCAAAAAAGGTCATATTATAGTATGTCGCCCAAAACAGGTCATATTATACTATGTCGCTCAAAAAAGGTCATATTATACTATGTCACCCAAAAAAGGTCATACTATACTATGTCACCCAAAAAAGGTCATACTACACTATGTCACCCAAAAAAGGTCATACTATACTATGTCACTCAAAAAACGTCATACTATAGTATGTCGCCCAAAAAACGTCATACTATAGTATGTCGCCCAAAAAAGGTCATACTATTGTATGTCGCCAAAAAAAAGGACATATTATACTATGTCGCTCAAAAAACGTCATACTATAGTATGTCGCCCAAAAAAGGTCATACTATAGTATGTCGCCCAAAACAGGTCATATTATACTATGTCGCCCAAAAAAGGTCATACTACAGTATGTCGCCAAAAAAAAGGTCATATTATAGTATGTCGCCCAAAACAGGTCATATTATACTATGTCGCTCAAAAAAGGTCATATTATAGTATGTCGCCCAAAAAAGGTCATACTATACTATGCCGCCCAAAAAAGGTCATACTATAGTATGTCGCCCAAAACAGGTCATATTATACTATGTCGCCCAAAAAAGGTCATACTATACTATGTCGCCCAAAAAAGGTCATACTATACTATGTCGCTCAAAAAAGGTCATACTATACTATGTCACTCAAAAAACGTCATACTATAGTATGTCGCCCAAAAAAGGTCATACTATAGTATGTCGCCCAAAACAGGTCATATTATACTATGTCGCCCAAAGAAGGTCATACTATAGTATGTCGCCCAAAAAAGGTCATACTATAGTATGCCGCCCAAAAAAGGTCATACTATAGTATGTCGCCCAAAAAAGGTCATACTATACTATGTCGCCCAAAAAAGGTCATACTATAGTATGTCGCCCAAAAAAGGTCATACTATAGTATGTCGCCAAAAAAAAGGTCATATTATAGTATGTCGCCCAAAAAAAGGTCATACTATACTATGTCGCCCAAAAAAGGTCATACTATACTATGTCGCCCCAAAAACGTCATACTATACTATGTTGCCCAAAAAAGTTATACTATAGTGTGTCCTCTCCACACGTATGCACGCCACATCACAAAGTGAAGAAGCAACAGGTCCGATCATCATCAGCTCGCCCGGCGGCGCCGTGTCCCGGCCAGCCAGCGCGGCGGTCACAGGACCACGGGGCTTTTCCTATGATGTAACCGGAGCATCGGGCAGAACAAAGAGAGAGCTTGTTGTTCGGGGCTTGTGCCTCATCCATAATGCATAAAAGGTGTACAGACAGAACGCTGTTGGTTAAACAAGACACATGCAAATCGCCCGCGCCGGTCTCGTGTGTCGTGTGACACCCGCTCGGCGGGGGGTCGTTTCGTTCCAGAAGGCCGTCTGACTCCGTTAACGTAGCGTTTGAGTTTTTTTCTTTTGGTACTGAACCGTGAGGACGAGGAAGTGTATGAAACAGTCCAGTGGACGTCGTGCCGGCCAGACGTGGTTAATGGCCAAACCACACAGAAATACTGTGTTATTGCAATAATGCTCCGTATGGTTTCAGTGAGAAATGAGTCATACATACCATTATGGAACACAGCATCTAATGATAAGTAGACAGATTTTTTTTTCTTACAGAAAAGAATTGCAGTTGACCAAAGTAGTAAGAAAAAAAAAAGCTGTGAGCTAAATTTAGGCGGGGAAATGGGACATTTATATTACACAAAAAACTAATTTGAGCGAACAAATAAACATTTCCCCAGAATCATGAATTTCTTTGTTTTATATATTATGTATGAGGACATATTATTTCAGTTAATTAAAAGTGATTCTCTCACCTTCGCTCCTATAATTATACCGCACAGTAGTACAATTCCTGCGACTGTAATTACTGATGATATTGCCCTCTGAGTTTCATTATAAACCTTATTAATAAGGAGCTCCGAATCGTGTGTATGACTTACACAGACCAAATGCAGATGTCTCTCGTCTCCGCAAAAAGTGCGAGATGGCTTCCACTGCTGCCGGTATGTTTTCACTGAGAACGGAATCCAGATGTTTCAGCCCTCATCAAATCCTCAACAACGCGGATATCATCTGTTAACATGAACGATGAATGGATGTGAAATGTAAATTTGTGTTCCTTTGTAAACACGGGTGAAATAACTGTCACGCTCCATGCTCCATATACATAACTCCAACGTGATTCATAGGCCTTTAAAAGATATTAAACACAGCTGTAAACTGGTGCTGTTGCGACACAATCAGACTAAAGACTGAAACCTGTGGCACAAAAAATCTGACGGTTAATCTCTTCTCAAACGGATATCAGCGTGATGCAGGACCCCACGCTGACAGACAGCAACACCTGTGCAGGAATCAGATCGATAGGCTGGAATCGGCCCTGCAGGTGAGCTGGGTCGTCACATCGTGTGCCATTATCGCCAAAAATGTCTCTCAAATTCATCAGGGGGCGAAAAAGAAGCAGAGGAGAAGAAGGACAGGAAGCGGTAAATACCCAGCAGGGCTCGGAGGTTTCTCTGACGTGCGAGCGCCTCGTGCGTCTCGCGGTGGCTCCTGTAAATCGCCGGCTAATTCTCGGCGGAGCGCTTGACAACATCATCATCGAGTGTGACAGGCAGATTGTGTTTTCACGTGAGCGCGATCGACAGCAGATTGCGCCGAGCCCGGGCTGTTCCCGTTTGCCCTGCTGGAAAAATGTGTTTGTGTTTATCTTCTGCTTCTTGAGAGAGGAGAGGAGAGAGGAGGAGAGAGGAGGAGAGGCATTCCTTTCTTTCTTCCTCCGTTGCACAAAAAAAAAGAAAAAAACACACACACACACACATTTTCAGGCGAGCTGTTCTGCGTGTGTGTGACACATGCTGTGAAGTGACTGCCAGGAAGAGGCTTAAGAAACAGTCCAAGCAAGATCAATATCAGCAAACCGCACTTATGTGTTTGACTTAACATCCAGTCGCAGCAACCCCCCCCCCAAACACACACACACACACACACACACACACACACCGTTTTCTCTTCTTTATGCGCGACGGATGCCAAACCTCACGAAAATTACATTTGCTCAAAAGCCTAAAGTGTGTGTATACACACTGTGACATATTTGAAATTGCATAATTGTTTTGGCAAACTGTTGATTTTTTTTTCTGATGAGACAACCTACTCTTAAACACACACACACACACACACACCTGAAAACACACATGTATGTTTTGGGGGATAACATTTTTTTTTCAGGGGGCAAAGAAACTAATGATGCCGTCGGTTTTTAATTAAGCTTTGGCTCAAGATAACACGAAAACCTACAATACTGAATATCCCGCCACACGCCACTACGTCTGTTTCGCTTCCTATTGTGTTTTCTTTTCTTTTTTTTTTTTGCTCCACATTTATCATTGATACAACAACACACAACTCAAAACCACACGATAACAATCTGACTGTGATGCCCCCCCCCCCCCCCCCCCCCTCGACGAGGCTCTCCAGAGCAAAATATATAATAATATACAGCAGCGTCGTCCCTGCTTTGCATTAAATGTATGAGCATAGGCTGTTAGCGAGCCTCCACTAGTTTATCCCTGTAGACGAGTCAGACAGGCCTTTATGAATATGCATGAGACGTATTTTAATGATTTTTCACCATTCAAATATATTCAATCCCCTATATTTATGTCTCTCTTATTTCGTATGGCTATTACACACACACACACATGGATAATAGACACTTTTTACCCTTCTCTTTTCTTACCCACCTCCCAGGTGCCAAACCGAAGACAACCTCAAGCCTGGTGAACGCAGACAGGACCTCTGATGAATCGCTGAACAGGCAGCGCAGAAAGCCACGAGACGACGGAAAGAGACGAAGGAACGCGGAACGTACGTACGTACGAATGTTTCATCCGCTGATATCTGCCGCGTTGCATTCGTGAACTCTTGTGTCTAAACAGGCTGCACCTTATCGATTATTATAGAGGCCCGAGGTGGGATGGGATGGAATGGGGGAGGGGGGGGGGAGGGGTGGTCAGAGGAAATGCTATTAAAGATTAAAGGGTCAGGTGATGTGAAGGTGGTATCCCGAGTCATCGGACACCGACGGGTCCGGTTACAAAACTGCAATGTCCACCCAGTCAGGCAGATTATCCAGCTTGATTTATTTATTAACTGATTTCATGTTCCATGATTCCTTCGGAACATCGCGTACATGCTTCACAGGTGAACTTCAAAGGAGGGGGGGGGTCAGGGTGTCCACTTACACTTTAATGCAGTCTGTGCTAACAGACGTGCACAGCAACGCCACGCTGGCCACAGACGTGCTTATTTCACCGAAAGAAATAAGAAGTTTATGGACTATTTGTTTTACAGGAACACCAGGCTGATGTGAACTTTTACACACAGGAAACACAGACGAAACACGTGGAGCAAATTCATCTCGTCAGGGACATTTTTAGGTGTTTTTCAAATAGTTTGAAATGGGTCTCATAAAGATCATTTGCACTAAAACGAGCAAATTAACCAAACCCCACAATTAGGAGATTTTCCTCTGAAACGTGAAGTGTGCTCGGCCTGATGGGAGAACACAGGCTTCATGAGACAACCATTAAACGGCTTTAAAGTGGCACAGCGCCCGTATAATGTTAGAATAATAGAGCCGCGGCATTACAAGGCCTATCTGGGATACATCTTCGTACATAGAGCCATCGCGCTGCCTGTCACGGCGTCTTATCTGAAGTGGCAAACTTGCTGTTCTAATTGTTATCTTCACACTAATAGAGTGGATGTTTTGAAATCATTTGGTTGGATGGATAAAGCCCTGGTAATTCCCCCATGCTTACTGTCTGTGTCAGGGCTTATCTGCTGCAGATAGCTGGGTCCTGGAGACTGATTGGCAGCGTGCGGGAGGTGGAAAGTTTACAATGAATGAGAAAAAAAAAAAGAAGCAGCGGAAGAAATGCATTGAATAAGAATCGAAAGGCGGCATTATTTAAGGATTACAGAACCAGATTTGACATTATATTGTTATCACGTTGCCAAAAAATAAAGTTTATCATGACATAAATGTGGAAAGCAGGAAAGAAGAGGACTTTTATTTTGAAAAAAGAGACTATATCAAGGACTACGTGTGTTGACTCAGCAGGGATAATATTAAATGTGGATCTACGCTGCATTATATTCCATTATCTTTAGAGTTGTTGTCTGGTGCCTGGACTTTTCCTTCACATAAATAAAGACATTTCCACCATATGTATGGGCACGTAAAAACTCCAAAGTCTTTGAACCCCCCCACCACACCTACCACCCACAACCCTGATGTCATCCAAACTAGTGTGAGTCAAAAAGTCCTTAAAACAATGGTGGGGTGAGATAATTCATTCAGCCGCCACCGGACTCAGGTCAGTAACTTTACTTTCTTTTCAGCGAATTCCACTGAAACATGTGAATCTGTTTAAGGGTTTTTGTCAGTTTTTGTGTGTGAGACTGCTCAAGTTTATGTGACGTGCATGAAAAAAACGAATCTGCCACACCTGAGAAATAATATTAATAATAATAATTATAATATTGATAATAAAAAAACCAAGTTTGTGCAGCTCTGTCTAAAGTGGGCTGCAGATGCTTAACATGCTCCCCGTTGGTTCATTAGTGAAAGCACACAATCCCCATCATCTTCCTCTAGTGGTCCTTTCTGAGCAGTTAATTGTGCGTCCACTCCATCGGAGGAGGAGGAGGAGGTGTGTGTGTGTGTGTGGGGGGGCGATAATAAAGCATTAGGAGCCGTGCCTCTTTCATTAAAGTAGAGTTAGGAAATGTGAGCCCGCCCCCTTTTTTTCAGGAGTCAAAAAAAAAGAAGAGAGAGAGAGAGAGAAAAGAGGGGGGGAAGAAATCGATTATTTCTCCTTGTGCTGAGGAGAGGAGAGAGGGCTCAGGGAGAGACTCGGCCAGGATTGTGGGGAAAGGAACAGAAAACCGACATCACCGTCCAAAGACGTCCACAGGCGGCAGCGGCGGCAGCAGGAACCGGCAGCATCACCTCCTCCAGCTCCTCCACCGCCTCCACCGCCTCCGCGTCCGCCGCCTCCGCCGCGGCTCCGTGCGCTCCGCGGCACCACGCTGCGACCAGGCGACGCGTCCCCGCCGCCTCCTGGGCAGACACTGTCCGAGAGAGAGAGAGAGAGAGAGAGAGAGAGAGAGAGAGAGAGAGAGGGGAGGGAGAGAGAGAGAGGGAGGGAGGGAGAAGAGAGACTAGTTCTCCGTGACATTACAGACTCCTACCACGTACTGTAGCTGACTTTTTCCCCTCCCGGCGACGTCCTCCGCTAAGTTGCGCTCCTGGATTTTAAGTGCGTCTTTTTTTTTTTTTTTCTTTCCTGCCCGGCGAAGTCCGTGCGTTGAGCAGCCAGCGAGCACGTCAGCGAGCTTTTCTTCTTCTTCTCCCCCCCTCACCCACCCCTCTCCCCGACATCCCGTCAGTCGGCCGGACCCCTGCACCCGGCGGACCGCTGCGCTGCGCCTCGCTCTGCGTCTGCGTCTCTCACTCCTCCAGCCGGACGACAAATCAAAAAGAGAGAAAAACAAACACACCAGCACCAAAGTAAGTAGCAGCACGCAACGCGCCAGCGGACAAGTTGCATCATATGATCTGTGTTTTATGATCTTCCTGAGGGGGGAACTTGAGGGTCTATTTCGATGCGCGTAAAGTACAGTAACTACGACTATTGATCTGTTGTGACCCCCATCGCCTCGTGCCGGTGACAGCTCTGTCATGTAATTACAGGCCGTTTCTGTCTATTAGCGGAGCCCGGGTCTGTCTCGTGTTCTGCTGCGTCGACCTTGTGGAGCTTTATCATGTCCACATGCAGCTCCTGTAATGGAACAGAACGCAGCCGCGGCCGTGCGTCGCTGCGCGATGGAGGAGCGCGTTTGGAAGCAAAAAAAAAAAAGTTGCACTTGTAGTTCTGTACGTGGTGTTCGGCTTTGCCAATACAGCAATCAGTCGAGTGACACGATTAGAAGTCACTTAAGGAAATGGAAAGTCGTAAAAAAAAATACATGCAGCCCAGAAGTGTTTAAATATGAGAGATTTTTAATTTATATTAAAAGGAAAGGAAATATAGGAGAAACCTGACTTTTCTTTAGACTAGTTAAAATACAGACATGACCCTTTTACCACTTTAGATTAAACCAGTGCAACCTGGGCACCTTCTTAAATAAATTAGAATAGATATTAAGGATTAAACATGTCCTTTTAAATAGCAATACAGTTTATCCAAAAGTGTATTTGACATGTTAATAGCAGCAGAGCAGAGCCCCAGTGATAACTGCCCTGTAGGTCAGTGATTCACAGATTGGTTTTCCACGTTCAGGCCGAATTGTAGTTTCTTCTGTGCAGAACTGTTTAAACTTATTTGGCTGCAGGGACGAGTGATTTATTTGTACGTGGGGCTAGTTTAGTCTGCTGTGGTGCTCGAACCTGTTGCAGTGGGAGGATTAATAATGACACCGTAATTAACCTGTGGCAACTTTCACAGGCTGCAGCTTTAGAAATACAAAGCTATTTATTTTATTTTATAGCTGCTGAAAGTCTGGATTTACGCAGGCTGCTGGTGACATGAAGCCAAACTACCACAGCACTCTTCGTTTTAATTCAGACGACTGGCTGAAATGTGCATTTAATTCATCTTGGCTGATATAAGCATCAAAGCACACCGTTTAAATCCATATTTGTGAGACCTACTTCTTGCTCAGACATTTTACCACATAGATGAAGAGATGAGACGATTGTACATTTTAAACCAAAAGTAAAAAAATCCTGTTAAGTTGAAGTTTTTTTTTCCCAAATTGATATCACTGATTTTATAGTCACAGCACATTTTAAAGACCTAGGAAGCACTGTTAAATTTTAAAAACACTGTATTAGTGAGAAATTTCTAAAGGCACTCTGCAGATGTATATATATATATATATATATTTTTCAAGTGATAAAGTGTTTCTGTCTAACACAGTATTTCAACCTAATTCGTGCCTCCTGTGAAAAGCGTTGGTGCAGACACTCAGTCATTTAGCTTGATTGCATTTCACAGTTAGTTCCATTTAGAAAAAAAAATTATATATATATATATATATATATATGTATATATACAAGACAGCGTCTCTATAATGTACAAATATGCAACAATTACAATAAAACATTTCAGATGATGAGGACTTCTGTGCTCTGTCACAGCCATTTTTCACATCATTTACGCCGTTTCTTAGGAGTTGTTTACTCGTGAAGGAGAAAAAAAAATATTAAAGTGCTTCAGTCTATAAAAAGATTTCACACATCCCTTCCCTCTTTTTTTTTTTTTTTTTTTTTTTTTTCGCCCCATCGTCAATGAAGTTGTTCTGTGTGGCCTGTCTGGCCAGTTGCTCTCTTGGGATTTAGCGTTAGGTTAATCCGCTCAGAGGAAGGTGAGCGCTCGCATGTGGACCCACGATTACACACAGAGGACTCTGTCAGCCAAGCTCTGTAATCTCAGAGACCCTGTACAAACACACACACACACACACACACACACACACACATGCACATGCACGGGTGCACGTATGCAGTCACAGGCAAACACACACACACACACACACATGCATGCATAGACAAAAGCATGGTCTGTATTCTTTTTTTTTCTCTCTCTCTCTTTTTCTGTTGCACACACACACATACACACACATGCACACACACACACACTATCTGCCCCCCCCTGCACCACTTTTTGTTTCTCTCTCCATTCTCTCAAGACCTCTCCCTCTTGACAAATCATTTGGGATTTTCAGGGGCGCTGATTCACAAAAAAAAAAAACCAACAGTGACAACAAACTCTTACCCTTCTCACAGAGAGGGATTAGAAGGTCACGTGTCCCTGTGATTGGCCGGGGCATTGAGCCGATTGTCAGGGCACTTTGCTGTACACCGGGGGCTCAGTGGAGCTTTAGTTAAGTGAAGGGAAGGGACACATTGTGTGCCACGGTCGGGGTTTTGCCATGTGTGTTGTGTAAAAGCGGTTAGACCAAAAAAAAAAAAAATCTGCATAGGAAAGACTGTCGCTAATATCCTCAATAATAAATGTCTTTAAATGTGTGACTAGTTTTTACTGGCAGGCTGTGAAAAAGCATGACCAGAAGCAGGGAATTAGCCTCGGAGTGCTGCATAATGTGAGCTATCCAGCTTGTATCTTAAAAAAATAAGACGGGGTAAAGTATACCACAGTGCCGCCTCAGAGCATGGATATTTAATACTGTACGAAAAGGCACATTTCAGGATGCCCTCCTTATGGAAACCCAGATCTATGAAAACATTATTCTTAATGGAAACATCAGACGCATTTATGTTTAAGCAAATAATTTAATAGCCCCCCCTTCCCCCCTTTCCCCCCCCCTCGCTCTTTTTCGCCATGCTTTAAAGTTTTTTTTTTCACTTAATGGTTTCAAATATTTTGGAAGGGGTTTGCAGAGTTTGCTCAGTTAAACATCAGTAAAACACTCATTTGCAGATTGCAGGTTGGCAAGATGTGGAGGTAGATATTGAAGTACTGTAATTGGACTTCTTGCCCTTTGGCTCAAACGAGAAGGTAATATAAGAGTCAACTGTGGGGATTCATATATACCTCACACATATATATATATATCTATATGGGGGATATAATATCTCACACCGTCAAGAGACAGATTGTGTATCCTGCAAAAAAATGCAATATATTTTGGTTTTGTACTGTCAAATAAATGCTATACAAGGCGTCTAAAATGTGAAGGTGATACAATAAAAGGTCTGTTTCAAGTATCTGACACAACGAGTGTGAACGTGGAGCCGCGATTCTAACTTTTTCCCCTCCCTCTTTTTAGTTTTATAACAAGTCCAGAGCTTGCTGTACAGGGCAGGTGTGCCCCCCTCTTCCACTACACGGGAGGAAATGTCTTTTTTGTTCTAACACATTTTGAGAGTAGTAATGAAACGCATCAGGCTTGACCTCACCGTGCATTTATTCACTCGTCATTTTTATTGTTCTGCACGCTAGAAAATATTTATCCAAAAAAAAGGAGTCAGTATATCCTAATAAGAGCTGCTAAATAATAATAATCTAAAGTAAATAACACACATCCTTGAATGATTTACGGTGGATTGAATCGAATATGTCCCGTTTTTTATGCATAATGATGCTCAGTCTTCTTCTGTCTCTATCTAGTAATTAGCAGTGACGTTCAGCAACTTTCTCTGCACGCTGTAAGTGGATGGGGGGGTGTGGGGTTTGTGCACTGGGGTGTTAAAGATCACAGAGGAATAGATCCGCCTTTGATGTTTAATTGTATTGTAAAACACACATTAGAATATTTTTTTGCATAAAGTCGACTTCCGGCTGTGCTGTGCTTTGTGTTTGCTGTTTCTTTGTGTGTTTGTCTGTCAGTTTGTGCTGTGTGTCTGGGAGGTGTGTGTGTGTGTGTGTGTGTGTGTGCGCTCGAGTTTGCGTCTTGTCTCCGTCTGTTTGTGCATCGGAATGTTTGTGCTTTTGGTTTTTTTTTTTTCTTGTCTTGAGTTTTGTGAGGTTGTTGCCGGTGTCTATATTCAAATGAAAAAAAAAAAAAAAAACGCGTGTATCTCTCTGCCTGCTTTATTCTCACGCCGAACAGGGGTAGGATTTGATGTCTGGGATGATGGAGCAGTCTGGAAAACAGTGTCAGTGTGAGGGCTGAAAAGGCAAACTGAGAAGACAGATGCACACAGGAAGACACACACACACACACACACACACACAGAAATGCAGACAGAAATGCATTCGAGCTGAGCTGAAGCCGAGAGCAGAAATAATTATTTACCCCTGCGATCGGGTATCGTTTATCCCGGCCTGACGCTGTCGTGATGTCACGCCTCACACACACCGGGTTCTGGATGAACAGGATATCCTGCCCTCTCCTTCCTGTTTCCTGCTCGGCCATTATGGCGGCAGCTGCCTGCTGGGTGGTCCGTGCTCAGCACTCCTGACCACACCATCACCTCGTCAGCTGCAGCCCACCTAAAGAGACGCCCCGACGCTGCTGCCGGCCCCAGGCCTGCTCCCTGTCCAAATATTCCAGCGAGCTGTGCATGTGTGTGTGTGTGTGCGTGTGTGTGTGTGACTTTTTCGAACGATAAGCCCAAAGAGAAACATTTCCAGTGAGAACAAAGGTTGCGTTTCTTTGTCGTAAACAGCGAACGGTTCAGCTCAGGTTGAACAATCTCAGCGTCGGGACGTGAAACCTTCAAACGAGAGTTAAACCAGAGTTAATTAACTTCCCCAACAGCCACTCAGACACTTCCGTTTTTTTTTTTTAGTCTCAGTGTAATACCTGCTCTACTTCCAGAATTAACAGGGAAATACTTTTAAGTGAGTTTTAGGAGTTTTAAAAAGTGTTTGCTGTCGACGTGCATGAATCACAGTAAGTGACCTGTGAGCGGCGAGCTGTGATATATTTTCAGTCAGACCCCCCCTCCCCTACCCGTTACCCGCCATCTCCCTTTGGTGTGGCACACGTTTGGACTACGCCCAACGGCAGGGAAAAAAAAAAAAGAAAGAAAGAAAAGGGGTGTAGAGGAGCGAGAGAGAGAGTGAGAAAAAAAAAAAAAGCGTAGAAGTGTTTTCCAGTGGCTGTAATTTATCTTTGTCACGACAGCAACATAGCCGAGTCATTCTGCGCGCCGCGGCCCGCCGAGACGCACACAGAGGGAGCTCTGTGCCTCGGCCTCGCACCCGGCTCGTCCTGCCGCGACACGCCGCCGCCGCCTACTTACTTTATCTCTTTAAAGTAAGATCTTGTGCTCACACTTTTACAGGATTTTTTTTTTCTTACCCAATCAGGCTTATACTGAAATACCATCACACCAGAACACATCTGGGCAGAGTCTGCCTGTGACATCAGGGGGTTCGTCGCTGGGCTCCGTGGGGGTTGGCAGGAAGGGAGGGGGGGGGACGCCGTTAACGCCGTCTAAAACCTTTCTCTGTAAGAATGGGCGCCGTCTTTCTGTTTCTGTGGAGCCTAACCAGCCGGTGTGCTGCCAAAGTCCACAGCAGTGTTCCTTTTCCACTGTCATCTGTGCCATTCCCACACCAAAGGAAGGCCAGCCTGCAGAAGAATGCTGGGCCCAGGACCGTCTCCGCGCGCGACCAGAAGTAGTCAGGAGACGTGTAGGGGGAAAAGAAAACAGGAGATGCTAGTCAAACTTTTTTTTTTAAAGCTGGTAAAAGTTAATAACGCAGAATAGCGGCGATATGAAGCCGTGGAAGCTCTTTCTCTTTTTTTGGGCCTTGCTCTCCTCCTGTCCCGTGATGTATGGCCTTTTTCCTACAGTGGCTCTTCCAAAGTGCAGCTCGTGATGTCATTAATTTTATTCATACTTTATGGATGCTCTGTCTGGAAAAAAAAAAGGAGGAGGAAAGAGAGAAAAAAAAAGAGTGAAAGGAGAGGGGGAGGAAGGAAGATAGAGAAGAGAAGGAGATGGTGTTGCGGAAGCGCAGCCGCATGTATAATGAATGAGGGGGGCACTTTGTTTGAAACTCCAGCCCCGGCGCTTCACTTCAAGGTTTGCTGGGCAGAGTGGGGGCCGTGTGATCTCACACCCGCCCCCCCCCTCCCCCTTTTATCCTGCCAATAGATGCTTTCACCTGGCACTGTGGTTCAACCCAATGGAAAAACAAATAACCTTGTGTGTGTGTGTGTGTAAGAGAAACGAGAAAGAGGGAAAGAGAGAGAGAGAGAGAGAGCGCTGACAATGGAACAAGGGGGCTGGGTGGAAAGGGTGAGGAGCGGGTGAGGTGGGGGGGACGGGGGGGGGGGGGGGGGTGAGTTTGTGTAGCAGCAACAGCGCGATGACGCCCAGACGATACTGAGGAGAATACTGGCACCCGGCCCGCGCTTCCTAAATAGTGCTGCTGGACAGAAATAGCTCGGCCTTGATATTGAGTTTTGTCTGCTGGATGTATACTGTGTGTGTGTGTGTGTGTGTGTGTGTGTGTGAGATGGAAAGACAGAGACGAGTCTCATTGTCTCGTAAGTAAAGACTTTTTCAAGAGTTGCTCATTTTCGTGGAGATGTTTTTTGTGTGTGATAAGGAAGTGAGCCGCCTTCGTTATTTGGGATAAAACTGGCCTCCGTTTTTATTTTTGGACCCCCCCTCCCCACCCCCCACCTCCTCCCCCCTCCCTTGCGCCGGACTCGCAATTTTTTTTTCTTTTTTATAAATAGCCGAGGAAGTGCGGGGGATACCTGTCGTGGCTCCAGCCTCCCTGCGAGCAGAGTGTCCACGTCACATCCGTCACACACACACACACACACACACACACACACACACACCGCTCACAGGGGCCAGGCAAACAGGATGGGACTCAAATTAGGGGTGTGAGAAAATCAGCCTCTGGAGTAAAACATAAAAAAAGGGCTCGTGCGTTCAGCCTTTGCTGACACTGTCGGATTCTTTCTTCTTTTCACGAACACATTAAAAAGCGTGATAGCATGTCCTGAGAATAAGGAAACCATGTTTTTGCAACACTCAGTCTATTAGTGTAAGGTCACAGGGTGGTTTTCTCTCCTCGCTGCCATCTGTACGCGAGGTGTCTTGTTAATTTCATTTCTGCGCGTCGGGCATATGCTACGAGAACTTTCTCTTTGCTTCACATTCTGCTCTCACTTTCCTTACAGGATGGTCTGTGTTCTTTTTTTTTTAAAGAGCAATGCGAACATTTT
The DNA here is from genome assembly GCA_036785175.1 of Eupleurogrammus muticus. Classification (NCBI taxonomy): domain Eukaryota; kingdom Metazoa; phylum Chordata; class Actinopteri; order Scombriformes; family Trichiuridae; genus Eupleurogrammus; species Eupleurogrammus muticus. The sequence continues at coordinate 26,066,921 of JAYKQN010000005.1, forward strand.
TGGAATGAAAGAATGTGTGAACGCGCTATCTTTTTTTTTTTTTTAATGATACTGATGAGTTATTAGGCTTGGATTTCATGTGTTTTTTTGCTGTTTACACTTTACAATATAACAGTTATCAGTCGGTAAAAAGGTCCAGATTATTCAGGGTCAAACTCATCTCTAATGCTGTACGCCGGTTATCTGGCTTCATATTTCTCCGTTGAACCGTCTCCTTATTTGGTCTCGAAATCCACATTACCACTGCGAGATGCTCTTTTATCTGTTTAACTCTAATACAGCAAAAAGGAAAAATAGTGTTTGGATATGTCTCGCGGAAAAGTCAAAAGACGGCACGCGAACAAAAAGGCTGTGATTCTATTAAACACGAGCATCATCATCATCATCATCATCCGTGCTGCATCCTAGCCGGGGATATTGTACTTTTTAATGAGTGTCCCCTAATAAAAAAGGGGGGGGGGGGGGCGTGATCGTATTAGAGAGGGGAAATGGAGAGAGATACAGAGAGGGAGGAATCTTTGAAAACCATTAATGCCCTTGGTGTCTCTTTGCACAGTGAAAGAGAAATCCTTGCTTTTTTTTTTTTTTTTTTTAGATATGCTTTTTCTCCCCCCCCCCCCTCTCTCTCTCTGTGAAGGGAATTGTGCTGCCTGTTATTAATGTGCTTTTGACAGCTTAATTTGATAAGCGGGGCTACTTGTTAAAGAAGCCTCGGATTGTTCTCGTAGAAAAGGAACACGCTTTATTCTCCCCCCCCCATCCCCACCCCCACCGTTCCCGTGTTTCTTCAAAATGCTGCCGCGCGGGTCTGTCGATGACCCAGTTCTGAGAGATGGTCGACAAAAAAAAAAAAAAAAAAAAAACAAGGAAGAGCGGTGCGAAATCCACAGGGAGAAGGAAGGGAGAGAGAGGAAGATGGAGTGAGGAGGGAGGCTGGAAGAGAGGAAGGCACTTGTGGGAAGTTAAGTCCGATACGTTTCTTTCTCCTCCTCCTCCTCCTCCTCCTCCTCCTCCTCCTCCTCCTCCTTCTCACCTTCTCCTCTTCCCCGTAGTCTAATCGGCAGAGGAACGCTGGGAACGATAACGGGGGGATTAGCTTCCAATGCTCGCCAGCTCCCCCTCGGTTAAGTACACGTGTAATGAGTTGTTTATTTGGGATAATGCACAGTAAGTGCAGCAGAAGCCCAGAGTGCCTCCCCCCCCTCCCCCCCCATTTACATAGACACACACACACACAGATACTGAGGAAATACGTGCCTATAATAAATGTATAACACATGCATGCATGGTTATGTCGGGGCGGCATATGCGGCGTGAACGCTGACGCGCGCAGGTATGTGCAAATACATACATTCACACACACACACACACACACACACACACACACACATTCACACACACTCACACTCAGAACCTCCTACAAACACACACCCACTCGCACAAATTCCCACACACAGCTGTGATGCAGGTCACTTGCTGCGCAGGGAGAGGGAGGGAGGGAGGGAGGGGAAAAACAGGGAGTTTTACAGTCGGAGATGGGAGGGTTAAGTGTGTGTGTGTGTGTGTGTGTGTGTGTGTGTGTGTGCGCGAGGGGGGGGTAAATGTTCTCAGGCCTTCCCTGGGTCATAAGGCCGGGGAATTTTTTTCTCAGGGCGAAGAGAGAAGGGGGAAGAAATTGAATGATATGAGAAAAAATGAAGTGAAGGAACCGAGAGAAGTAAAAAAAAAGGAATATGTTGTGCCCACTAGAATGTGTGTGTGTGTGTGTGTGTGTGTGTGTGTGTGTGTGTGTGTGTGTGTGTGTACATGAAGTGGAAAAAGCTGTTGCCTTGTAGAGGGGACGTGCTCTGCTATCATTAGCTGGGGGGGGAGGAGGAGTAGGAGGGGGCAGGCGAGGTTATGTGAACGGTGCAGCTGTGCTCGCAGCAGAGGGATTTGAGTGGGGGGGTGGGGTGTGTGTGTGTGTGTGGGGGGGGACTCCAGGCAGCCAGGTCCTTCACTGAACCACCAGACGAGAAAAAAAAATGTCAACCAAGCGACGGAGCTTGTGAACCAACCCCCCCACCCCCCCGTTCACTCCTTCACTCCTCCGCTCCGGCCTTTACTTCCCAAATAGGAAAAATAAATAAATAACGATTGATGCTTGATGGAGAAGATAAGAGCACGAGAGGAAGAGGAGGAAGAGGAGGAAGAGGAGGGGGAATAAAAGGTCATGATTTATGGATACAGCGCAGGGTGCTGCTGCTGCTTCTACACCCACTGCCCCGGCCTCACGCTCCGTTTTCAGCCACGATTTTAGCTTGAAATAGTTTTTACTTTCTAATGATAATAATTATGTTTTTAAATATGTGTTCAAATAGAATAGGGGAGCGTTTGACGCTTTGTTTGGGGGATTTCCCCATGACTTACAAGTCGCACGATTCCAAAAATCACTCAAAGCTGCCTCCCCGCACCTCTATTTCCTAATATATTTATTTATTTATTTGGGGGGGGGGGTCGGAACCCACGTAGCGACACACGCAGACCCCCAAAAACCTGGCTTGTCAGCCCCCGTGTGATCAGTCGGCGTGGAGAGAGACAAGGAGGCTGAGAGACGGCGGCAACACGCAACGCGTCGGAGCTGCCACCGTATCCAACAACAAGGCGGAAATATCACACAAGTCACTTCACAGGGTGTTCCTACGACACACACACACACACACACACACACACACACGCATAAATAACAGCACGCAGCATGTTAAAAAACCCAACCATGAGGAACAAGAATTTGAAAGCAAACAAGTCAGAATGTAAGCAACTTGTCTGAGACTTTGTAACGTGGAAATAAATGAAAAAACACCTTTTCCGTTAAGTTTCATGAGGAAAAACAAGAAAAACAAAAAAGTAAATTGCTGCGTATCAGACGTTCGGCTGAAGCAAACGACGACTGGTTCCTGGCAGCTTCAGCTCTGCTGTGAGTTACGTCAAGCACAATGGGAGTTAAATATAGAGCGTGGTCACCGGGGGGGGGGTCGTCTGTGTGACGCGGCAGGCCTTCGCAGGTCGTGTAGATTCACGGCAGTAATTTAATATTAGTTTGTCTCGATTATTTCACCCCCCCCCCCCTCTCTGTATGGGGGTTAAGTAACAGTGAGCTTTATCAGATTACTGGGTCTGAGGTCTCTTTCAAACCTCTCCTTGCCATCTTGATTTTGTGCAGCTGTGCAGACTCTTTAATCATACGCTATCTTTTTTCACTCGCCCCCCCCCCATCCTCTCCTCCCTTCTCCTCGTCCTCCCTCCTCCCTTAACATATGTTAATTGGCTGCTTTCTGTGACAAATTACGAGCACTCGCTTTGATGAGGTCGGGTTGCGATGGCGCTGGGAGTGGAGTACGGTGGAACTGCCAGACCCCCCCCACACACACACACACACACACAACCCCAACCCCACCCCTAACCACTCCAAAAAGGAGCGCGGCACCCGGCCGATGACTAATGAGAGGCTTGGACTGGGTCTGGCCCGGCCCTGGCCTCGGCGGGGGCCACTCCCCTGAACACAGGCTGATCTGTAGGTACCGAACGCCGCCACACGCCCCGCACACTCCGCGCGACCTTTGGCCCCCCAGGGAACCGTACAGCACTTTAACAGAGGAAGATTATAAGCCACCAGTATTTTAACCGTAGAGATCGGAAACGTTTTCAATTGACGTTTCGATTTTCTTGTTTAAAAGCAGCAGCATTTTGGTTTGAAACGAAGCTCATGATGAGTAACATAAATTATAGATGATTTACTTTGCGTGTGTGTGTGTGTGTGTGTGTGTCTGTGTGTGTGTGTGTGGTGGAGAGGCAGTGCCTTGGAAACATGACACCGGCCTCGCTTAAACAAACACTAACAGTGGAACAATCTCTGTTTAATGATGCGCGGCGTCAACGGGGAAACAATGCTCACCAACAATCAGCTCAATCAGGTCTGTGGCGACCAGAGAAAAAACTCCTGAACCTGACGTCATCCTGTACGCTCGCTTTGTTGGCTGCTTGGTAGATGATGGTGGTGGTGGTTGAGGGGGGGTCTAAGTCTGACTCTTTCCTCCCCTCAATCTATTCCACCGCTTCTTTTTTTTTTTTTGCTCAGTTTCAGTTTCCCTCCCTCGTTCTCTGTCACATCCCCTTCTCCTTCTCCTTCTCTCTCTCTACGATCTAGGTTACTCGGTTTCCTCGCAGAGCACAGGGACCCGGAGAAAGAAAAAGAGAGAAAGAAAATACAGAAGGTCGAATCTATGAAGGACATCCTCGTTGGAGTGTGCAACCTTCCACTGCTTTTGCAAATGATCCACCACGCCGTGCACAGACAGGACGTGTCACCGCCACAGAGAGCGTTAGCCCCTTATAATTTAATCGTATTTTTTTATTTACGAGCCTCAACTAATTCCTCCTTTAACGCTATCGTCAGTTCCGTTGTTCCTTCGTTGGCGTGGAATCCGCAAATAGGAGAGAGAAAAGTAAAAAAAAAAAAAAGGGTTGAATTCCACAACTTCCCCCGTGGCCCTGCCAGTTCTAACATGCTGATTTAGTTACCACAAACACGTAATGAAAAAAGAAAAAGGAAATCATTTTATTTACCTCTTCCCATCAGCAAATATGCAAAATAGATAACAACCCATAAACACGCGTCTATTTCCATACGAGAAGACGAGTTGACAGTTCAGAAAGAAAAAAAGGGTGACGAAACGGAGGAAAAAAAGGGAAGTGCTTCAGCACCTCGTGGCTGCATGAGGGTTAGCCACGTTAGCGTTAGCCTGCAGGCCCTAATTGAGGCCAGGAGGGAGCGTTTAATAATTGCTGTCAGAAGATCAAATTTAATTCTCCTCTCCTCACAGCCACCACTGCTGTAGGGTAGAGTGAAACAAATTGTCATCAGAGATTTCTAAATGAACAAAGCTTTTAATTAGGGTGATTAGAATGCTGTGGCAGAGAGAGAAAGGAGTAAAGGCTGGGTGGGGGGGGGGGGGGGGTGATGAAATCATCAGCGGATGATGTCTGGTGTTGATACGGCACTGGGGGGGGGGTCTTATAGGTGGCCCCGACTATTGAGAAGTTCACAGTGGTTGAACAACTGCAGCCCGTGAGCCCTGACACACACACACACACACTCACACACACTCACACGCGCGCTCTGCCCTCTCCTCCACCCACCGGAGAACATTGCTAACATCCTGAGACATTGTCATTCTCGGCAGGGAACATAATTGGGTGAATATGTCAGTGCTTTGTGTTCTTAGTGACATGACTCCCGGCTCTTCCTGTGGGGGCTGGGTACACACTCATTGAAGGCTTCATACTGTAATTCCACCGCAATGGCATTTTTTATTTATTTATTTGTGGATTTTTTTTTTTTTTTTATTGCGCGATTGCTAAGCAGAGACTATCTGACGGGATCATTCAGATTTGGGTTCCTGTCCCAGCTGGGTCCTGTGGAGCTGGTTCCACCCTTTTTTCTGGACACATGACCCCCCGCGGAACTTTGACACTGACTTTTTTAATGACTGGAAAAGCGAGAATAGATAGAAAGAGAGGGAGAGAGAGCGGGAGGAAGAAGTGAAAGAAATTGCGGCCGCGCAGATAAAAACGAAACTTAAGCGCAGTTATTTGTGTTTAGACATCAGATGGGTGCACGGCCGCAATCTGCAGCCACTTCCATGTTAGAAAACCATTCGAAAACACACACACACACACACACACACACACACACACACACACACACACACCCCACTCCTCCTCCTCCTCCTCCTCCCTGTGTGTTTGCACCTCGCTTACCGTGTCACCTCCATTAAGTTGATTTCCTCCACTGTTGTCTTCTTTATCTCTGCTTCATACTTGAATGCGTCCACACACACACACACACACACACACACACACACTTGTGCTCATGCCATGGAAAGACTGAATGCACTAAATGGTGATTCATTCCAGCCTTTTCCGGGGCCTCTTCAAATTGTGGCTCGCTCTTTTTGCTTCTGCTTTTTTCTTTCTTCTCCTTTTTTTTTTTTCCTGATACCATTTTTTTTTCCAACCTTGGCACAAGGTTATGTGTGTGTGTGTGCGTGTGTGTGTGTGTGTGTGTGTGTGTGTGTGGCAAATTTGTCATTGTGGTCTTGAGTTTATTTGTTTATCACTCATCGCTATAAGCCGCAGAAATCTGCTGCAGACAATCGTCAGGGAACGCCTGTTTAACCGCGGCAGCGACTCCTTTTTCTCCCCCCCCCCCGACCCCCCCACGCCTGTCTGGCTTTACTTGTGCCCTCTCGCTCGTCTGCTTTTGGCCTAGCAGCTGCGGCCGTTGCAGCCCTTGGCCTCCTTTCAAGGGGGGGGGGGGGTTGACGCGTCGTGTCAAGTCATTTTGTCCTTGGGGGGGGGGGGGGGCAGCCAGCGATGAGGCTACAGAAAGACGGCTCTCACCTGTCACCGTTGCCGGGCCCTGACGGATGGCTACCTGTCTCCGTGGCGGCTCCGATGGCCCGAGGCCCCCACCGCCCCCCCCCCCCCCCCCTCCCCCCTCCTGTTTGGCGGCGCTGAGTGAGACGAGCAGCTGCCCAAACAGGGGGGGGGGCGGTGCCGGTCCACCTCCACCTAGACCCCCCACCTCCACCCCTGGCTCCAGCATCACCTGGCCTTCACGCTGGAGTTGGGCTTTTCCCCTTTTTTTTTTTTTTTTTTTTTTTCATCATGCACAGTTAAACATCTCGATCTAAAAATACTTCCTGTGAGTGAATTAGAGAAAACTTGATTATCTCCAAAAAATCTGAAAATAGTTTTATGACCATGGGGGAAAAAAAGAGAAAATGACATCAGTGATAGTTTCTATAAAAAGAAAACTACAGATGCGTGAAACGGATTCTCATTTAAACCTCTTTAAAGAAGGAGAATAGTGACGGCTGGAAATTTTTCAAATGCAAATATTATTCTGTGATTTGAATTCTGACATTCATTTTTTTAGTTGTTTTTTTTTCCAGCGGATTTTTTTCACTCAGATTTTTAACTCAATTTCCCAAGTCAGTGTTTTGACAACATGTCGAACCGGCTCATGGGAAAACGTCAAGTAAAAGAAGACGTGTTAAAGGGGAGGGGAGGGGGGGTGAAAGTCAGGTCTAGCGTACACTAATCCAGATTCAGAACGTGCATTTGCTTCATCGGGGGAAGAGTGACGATTGGGTTTTTAGGCCCTGTGTGAACAGAATGATTTAGGGGAGGAAGCACCTTCAGCACCTTTGATTGTCTGTAGCTGCTGATGTCACATCCTTCCGCTGAGGTGTGTATGAGTGTGTGTGAGTGTTTCCTGTCTTTTCTGTCCTCCAAGACCCCGGGGCAGAGCTGTTGGTGGTGGGGGGGGGGCGGGTAAAAACCGGCTCGTTAGCAGGGAAATCAATTAAGTTTATAGTGGAAGTACAAAGTGGTTCAGGTCGAGGAATCGGTGCAAACTCGGGTTTTTCGCGTCGAAGCCGCTCGTCTTCGCTCATAACGGCGGGGGCTACTTTATTCCACGTTGTCAATCACGCTTACGAGCGTGTGACAGGGCATGTGAAGCGGAAGCCGACCGCGGGGCTACGGGCTTACTTACCCCCCCCCCTCCCCCTCCGCTCATCAATAGACAGGTGTCTCGGTTCTGAAGGCGCGCGGGGGATTGAAAATAGAATACACGTGAAAACCATCTCTGTCTCGCTAATGATCCTTCTAAACCGTGAGCTAATGGAGAGAGACAGGTGAGGACACATCCTCCTAAGAACACACACACACGCACACACACACACACACTCAACCTCTCAAATTCAAGTTTAGCTCAAACCCTCGCTGTAAGAATAAAATAAGGAATGAACACATTATAAGATGATCCACCACTATCACTCTAATCCCCCAGATGTACACGTTGCTAATCTCCTTAGCCGCTAACATGTTAAATTAGCCCTAATATCTGCAGAGATCCAGAGCCACGGAGGCCCACCCACGCGTGGGCGACCGCCCAGGTTTAGGTCACTCTCCTCCCTCGGTGAAGAGAGGAGGATACACACATTAAGGGTTTGTTGGGGGGGGTAGCAGTGATAGCCATTCGTCACCCTGCCTATCTCCCTCTGACAGATGGGGAGTGCAGTGCGCCACATAGAGGAGTCGCTGCCTGTAATGACATTAGAGGCACAATGAGACCTGATACACGTTTTTTTTTTTCCATCCCGCCTGGCCATCGACTCGCTCCCTTTTTTTGCCTGATCCTCCTTCTCCTCCTTCTTCTTCCCTTCCTTCTGGTATATCTGCATCCGTCCTTGCAGGCGATAAAAGTATTTTCCAAATTCCAAAAGAGAACATATGCACGTTTTCACAAACACAAACACACATGCAAACTATAGAGCGCAAACCTCCAAACGTCTGCATGTCTTAAAAAAAGTGTGCACGGAGTGTGTGCACCGACATTCCGATCGGAAAAACTATATTAAAGCTTTTTTTTCTGCTTTTCGTCCTCCTCCCCCCTTTAAGGAAACGGGAGTTTATTTAAAAAAGAGAGCGCGTTTATTTAATGTACCGTACACCTCCTAAAAGGTTTACTTACTGCACTGTAATATGTTATTTCAAATCCTCACAACCACATTTCCTAGGAGGGTAGGGGATACTGCTGGTATATATATATATATAAATACCAACCGTATATATATAAAATATTGTATCATATATATATATATATAGTTGAGGACATATGCTATTACCAAATGTTTTGCAGATGTACCATGTGCTGCCGAGGTGGAGTTTCTTGGAAAAACATTGCTAACCCCGCGTCATGATAAATCACCTTCCCCAATTTGCTAGAACGCGTAGGAATTAGGATTCGAGAACATCGGCATCAGCATCTTTTCTTTGACTGACAGTTTCAGTTACGTGAAACACACACACGCACACGCACACACACACACACGCACACGAAGCGTCTGAATGCAGAAACAGGGTGATCGATGTTCGCGCCGCTCTGTCTTCCATCGTGACGAATCGGCGGCGGCCATGAGTCAAGGTAAAAAGTTCCTCTTTTTTTTTCCCCTCCGTCGGACCCCCTCGATTCCTGAGGAGGAGCCTGTGTTTTTTTTCTTTATTCGTCGTCTGTCCTCAATAACAAAGCCACATTAACAAGCACCCTGCAGACCATCTATTAGAATGTGAAAAAGCGCCATGTGCTGTATATTAGTTTTTAGTGACTAAACACTTGGGAGAGAGGCGACCTAGAATCAGGCCTTGTGGTGCACTGAGTGTGTTATGTTCTCGTCGTCCTCTCAGCTCCACTTCTGAGACACCGAGAGAGAGAGAATGCTCATTAGATCTATGTGCTGAATCGCTGCTCCCATCCTCCCCCAACCTTCATCCCTCCCTCTCTCTCTCTCTGTCCGTCTGCTTAACAGATGGGAGGGTCGTGGGTACAGCTCTTCCCCTCCCCCTGGAGAGGCCTGGTGCCTGTTCAAAAGATCCCTCTTTATGCTTCACTCCATCTCCCTCTCCTCTCCATTTGTCTGGTTCCCTCTCCCTCTCTCTCCTTCCCTACTGTCACCTCTCCAACTCAAAGCGCAGAGAGTTGGGACCCGGGATATAAAACAAGCAGCGGAGCAACCGGTCGTCCTTCTGTCCGCGTGGCGCCGCCGCGACCTCTGACCTCGAGCAGGCCGGTGTGAACGGCGAGCGTGCCATCAGTCAGAGGCAGGGCAGAGGAGATGAAGCAGTGACTCTCGTGTGTGTGTGTGTGTGTGTGTGTGTGTTTTTTCCTCCTCCATATGCTGTTCCCTCTTTGCCCCCCCCCTTCTCTTACTTTGGGATTAGCTAAATTGGCTTAATGTATACAAGCTCGTTAGCTCTTTCTAGCCGTCTCCCTCGGGGGCCGTCTTCGCGTTACTTTCTCACCTCGTTTGCCCCCCTCAAGGTCAGGTGTCACCGTTCAGCCACCCCCCCTCCTCACTTTCATTATGTCCCCCCCCCCTCACCTTCACCGAACTTTGGATGGAGTGATGTGTTGAGTTGAAGACGTGAAGGAGGTGGGCGCTCCGTTCTCATCCAGGAGCTGAGCCTGGCACTCAGATGGGACGGGGGCGGGTGTGAGGAAAAGGAGGGGGGGGGTTGTGTCGCTGTGTAGGAGGACGTGGATGGGGAGGGAGGGAGGGAGGGGGGGGCGAGGCCTCACCTCGGGGAGCGGCGGTTCGGAGCCAAAAGCGAGGATTAAATGTTCAGGACACGGGCTTAAGTCTTAGCGTGGATGTTACGTAAGGCCCGAGGTGGCGGCCCAGCCCGGTGGCCCGTAGGAGGGGGGGGGGGCAGAGCTGTCAGCCTGTGATTGAGGTACGCCCCCCCCCCGCCTGGCTGTCGGCGTTGGCTTGTAATCCCCGTTTGTCTGACAACATCCTCCTTTGTTTTCCTGCAGAAGGGGCAGCTCCTTTTGTGTTTTTTTCTCTGTCTACGGATGGGTGTGTTCGCGCGGCGCGGCGCGACGCTAAAATGTTTTTTTTTTTTTTTCTTTGGACGGCCTCTTCAGAGCTGCCACAGACTTATTTTAGATCTTGTTATTATGATTGCGGCGCAGCCTGGCTGTTGTCCCGACTGCCAAAAGATGCATTTTACGTCTGCATCTCGTTTTTCCTCCATCAGTGGGTGTACTGCAAAACCATCAGCTCAAGTCGAGCTGTTTTGTCATGCATTTCATCATTGTTCGCATTGTTTTCCTTTCAGTTTGTTTTGTGTGATGCGATGAAAGTTTTTTGTGGATTTTATTACAAAAACCTAAATAAATTATCAATCACGCTGACATCTTCATGCTAGTTTCTTCTTTCTAGGCTAGCCAGGCCTGCGTTTTCTGATGCAAATGAAATAAATCCACAGTTCTACACTTATTACAGGCCACAGTTTCCGGATGCTGTCCCTATTACGCGCTTTATCATTATCAATGTCCTACTCTCTGGAAAAAAAAGGGGGTCAAGTGCACAGCAATGTGCTGCGCTCACCTCGGGGGTTTGGAGCTTTCTTGTGCTTTCTCATGCATGTTACTCAATAAATACATGGATTCAGGTTAGGGGGAGATAAAAAAAAAGGGAAAAGGAGAGGCGAAAGGAAGTGCAGTTCAATGTGCATGTGTGTGTGTGTGTGTGCAGAAGAGAGAATATGAGGGAAGAGAGAGAGAGTGATAGAGAGAGACTGGGAGTGACATGTCTTTTGGTGAAGCCGTGTCGTCTCCCACATCAACGTGTGATGCTCGTGCTGCCAGGTGCCGGAAATCTGGTTCAGAAAAAAGGAGAGAAGAGAGAAGAAGGAGGAAAGTAGAGAAAAAAAAAAAAAAAAAAAAACAGGCAGGGTAGATGGAGGTTTTTTTTTTTTTTTTATGTGACGGCGCTGACAGCTCCCCTGCATTGCACTGAGCTTAAATAATGGGATGCTCATTTGCATAACGAGGGACGTTATCACCTCTACTGTCAAAAGAAAACACAACAACAGTTCTCCTGCTCCTCCCAGAGATAGATTGGGTTGGCCTACTTTAGCACTCTGGAGAGATGCACTGGAAGCTCCGGCTTAGCCAAGCTCACACACACACGCGTGCACAGGGACACACACACACACAGATGCAAACTTTTTTTTGGAGCGCGCTGCTTTTGCGCGTGCACGTGCTCGTCAGCTGTTGGCCTTCCTGCTCGTTTTGCGAACGGGCGAAAAGCAGGAAAAGACAAGTGCATGAGCTCAGATGCTCCTCAGATGCTCCAGCTGGATCGAATTCATCCCGGAATTCTGTTTGATTCCTGTCGCTACGAACCGTCCGACGAGCATGTTTCCAAAAAAAAAAAAAAAAAAGATCACTCGTGGCACTTCTTGTCTTTTCTTCTTCCTTGCTTTACTTTTTTTTTCTTCTGTTTTTGACTTTGTTGTTCCAGAACGTTTTTTTTTTTACATCTGTATTCTATCCTGCGACTCCTTGTCTGCCATTTTGGAGACGAGCCGTGGATAGAGTAGAAAAAAAATAATAAATAAAAAAAAGTCTGGCAGTTCCTCTGTCAATACAGTGCAGTTTCGTGGGAAGAAACAAAATGTATTTCTCAGTCTGGAGGTAATGTTACAGTGTCGGTGATTAGAGCGTTTAAGTTAGCGGCACTTCCAAAACACTGTCAAACTCTCTGTGAACGAGGCGAGATCCTGACAGCGCTGTCTCCTCTCATAGTCGCTGCCTGGGAAAAAAAAAAACAGAAAACTGATTTGCATGATATCGACAGTGAAAAACACAGCGGTTTCTCACAACGTTGTTGACAGATTCTTTGTCTTTCTTCACCCTCCCTTGTGGCTGCCATGATGCCACTTTTATTATTTTTTCCTCTCAGTATTTTGCCATATTTCATTTCATTTAATGCTCATCCTCCCCCCCCCTCTCCTCCCCCCGCCCCTCCTGTTCTTTCTTTTCTTGCAGGTACGGATGCTGGAATCTTTGAGTTGACTGGAACAAATAGAAAGCAGAAAACAGACAGATAAAGGAAGAGCGGAAGAGCGAAGAAGAAGAGGAGAGAGAAGAGAAGAAGAAGAAGAAGAAGAAGAAGAGGAGGAAAGAGAAAAGAAAGCATAAAGTTCTTTTAGAAAGAGGCGAGAAAGAAAGAGACGGGGACGATGGGGAGGAAAAAGATTCAGATCACGCGGATTATGGATGAACGCAACAGACAGGTGAGTCCCGGGGGGTAGGGAGGGGGGGGGGGAGGATGGGAGGATGGATGAGTGGAAAGGAAGGAGAAACACCCCACACGGCCCTCAACAATGAAGGTCTTCAGAGAGTCTGGGTGGTATGAGCCGGGGGGGGGGGGCAGAGGACGCTCGGTTATTGCTGTTTCACCTCCATCCAACAAACTGATAATATATACATATATACATATATACATATATACATATATATATATATAGAGGAAGGCATTAGCATTAGAACGTTTGTAATCGCTGCTCACCACTTTTACAGCGCCACCCTTCACACACCCAGGCGCCTCACACCATGCCACCCAGTTTAGCTCAGAGCCAGTGGAATATTACCGGGCATGGGGGGGGGGCAGAGACGGCATAAACAAATAACCAAACAGAGACGGCAGGGCGAAAGTGACGCGTGTGACGTGTGACGTGGGGCGGGGGGCGGGGGCACAAACACCAGATAAACCAGCAGCACTACGGCTTGTGTGGATTTTAAACCTCTGATACATATCTAGTTGAGAGGGAAATAAACAATAAATATAGATGGACAAACAGCTCTCTCACAGCTGGCATTACTTGAGAGAGATGTAATAAATTGCCAGGGAGGGGGGGGCAATAAAAAAGCCCCCGTGGCAGGAAACAGATAAAGACAGAGTTCCCTCGCTGGCCCCCGAGGCCCTCCATCGATCACTTCCTGTGGCACGACTGACCGCTGACACTCTGTCAGCTTCCTGGCAGCCCCAATTGGATCCATACGCCGCTAACGTGCCCCCCCCCCCGTCCCTGGAAGACGCGGGTCAAACGCTCACACCTTGTCTGCTTCATCGCTGCTCCACAGCCTGACAGGGCCGCTCAGGCCTCAGCGAGGTGGGGAAAAATAAAAGAAAAGAAAATCAATCGGATGATACTCTGAGTAGATGAAACAGATCTTAGAATTATGTCATGCAAAGAAAGAAAAACTGGATTTTAGACTCTATGTGTTCTATCTTATTCCATTCTGTGCATTTGCTGCTGAAAGACAGACAGAGCGAGAGGTCACCGAGTTTTTAAAAGCGATCGTGTTGCAGCGGCACCTACGTTTCCTCCACCGCTGTTACCTTAACCCTCCTCTCTCTCTCTGTCTCTGTCTCTGTCGCTCGTCCCGCCTCATCTCACGCCGGGGCCCCCGCCGGTCGCAGCAGGCTCACCGGCTCCTGGAGGATGAGGAGGATGAGGAGGAGGAGGGGAAAGAAAGAAAGAAAGAAAGAAAGAAAGAGGGAGACAGGAAGGACACCTGAGGGGAATCGATGCCCTGAGATATCCGGGGCTTTACTTACAGGGCGGGGAGGGAGAGAGAGACGGGATTCAGGGAAAGGAGAATCAATAGGCCACTGGATTTTGTTGTTTTGATCTTTTTAAAATGATGCATTACTTATTTAGACCCCCCCACGCCGGCGTGATGTCACCGAGTCATGTGGAAAAAAAAAAAAACACACCACGTGCTCCACATGCGAGTACATTCAGTGTCATTCAACCTGAGGCCCACATAGATGACATCACCACACACACACACGCGCGGAGGCGTACATCACAAGACAGGAGACAAAGACAGACACAGAATAACTGGAAAAAAAAAAAAAAAAAAAAAAACGGAAGCGTTGGCTTTGCATATTTTCACTTCCTTTTCGAGAAAAAGTTTCCCCAAAGAGCCTGAAAGCCAAACAAACAGCAGAGTGTGTGTGTGTGTGTGTGTGTGGCGTTGCTGTTTTAACCCCGCGTTCTTCACATACTTAAATGTAAAAAAAAAAATCATCTCCCGTAGCGACTCAACGCGATAAATAAGCAGAACGCGACACAATACCTGTCTCTGTCCGGGAAAAAAAAGGCGACGTCAAACTAATTTAAAATTTCCCCTGGATCTTACCTGTCTACACCCCCCCCCCCCCCCCCCCCCCCCCGCCGCGCCCCCCCCCTCGCTTAGCTTGACCTTTGATGGACTGGCACCGGCCCGCCGGGCTGTCAGCACCACCTCGCCACCTACGGCGCCCCCCCTCCTCGCCTCTCTCTGGGCGGCCCACTTCAGGAGCCGCCACCCCAGGCACCGAAACACTTCCCCGGAGCGGGGGAGCAGGGGGGTTGCGGGGGGTGCGGGGGGGGGCCAGGCCCTCCCTGGTGTTGACTGGCTGCCCGGGGGCTCCGGACACTGGGCGGCAGTGTGCGGGCGCTGGCTCCGAGCCCCCCGGCCACTCAGACCCTCTCCCACCCTCTCTCTGGGCACGTGAAAGAGCCCCCTGTGCCATAAACTGGTGGTGGGGGGGGGGGGGGCTGGTTCACAGAAAGCTGAGTCTCTTTAGGCCCAGAAAGGCAGGCATGCACCTACAGTACAGGTGTGTGTGTGTGTGTGTGTGTGTGTGTGCAGATTAGACTCAGATGCATTGAGTGTGTTCTTTTTTTATATGAATGCATGCTTGAAAACGCATTTAAAACGCATTTAAAACGCATTTAAAACCTTTGTCTCTCAGCTCTGCTTCTGTTGAATCGGACTAAATGTTCTGACATTGGTTCTAATGAAGCGTCTCCTCTCCAACCAGGACGCTCTCTACTGGGCTTCGTTCGCGACGACTTGTTTGTGTGAATCTGTGTGTGGTGGTGGAAGTGGGGGGGGGGGTTGACATGTGGGTTCCATGGTGGGGGGGGGGGTTAGGGCCACAGGTTAAACATGGATCAGGTCATCAAGTGACAGGAAGTAAAACAGGATCTCCAGGACTCAACCCCCCCTCCCCTTAAACAACCTCTGCACATATGGAAGAAGATTTAAAAAAATAAATAAATTTGTACTCTTTTATTCCCCTTCCTCACCACGTTAGAAATACAGGGGTCTCGTTGTTGTTTCCACGGCAAGAAAAAAAAAAAGCGCTCGTCTCCAATCAACAGCACCGGGGTGAGAAAAACGCACGAGTGAAATTAACAGCAGGAAAATAATGAGGCCCACAGGATAAACTCCTCAACCCCTCCCCCCCCCCCCCTCCTCTAATTCCCTGTTTCCCACCTCCCGCTTCAACCGTGGCGAGCGGCGACTGAGCGCCGTGTGTTCGCCGCCGCCAGGCCTCACCTGGAAAAAAAAAAAAAAAGCTCGCCAACCTGCCCTCCGCTGTGATTTTTATTCGCTTCTTTATTTGCTTTCGCTTCTTATTCCCAGTTCACATGTTCTCACCTCGCTCACCCATTCATCCACCTCTCAGTGCTTCATACGGCTTCCTCTGTCTGTGATGTTTAAATTATGGCTTTTTATTTCTCAATCAAAGAAAGAAAATCTAATGCATGTGTAAAAAATCTGATTCACACATAAATGTTGTGGAGAAGAAGTGTTGTTTAGCTATTTATTCATTCGTTTTAAAAGGAGGAACTTAAAATTGCAGCTCATTTACATCCGCTCTACAGAAAATTAGTTAATAGGGTTTTTTTTTTTGCAGCAGAAATCCCTGAAACAATAAAGTTGTGTGAGGACATGCGATCCGTTGAAAAGCTCAGTCTGTTCCTCTTAAAGGAAGAAAAAAGGAAAAAGTGTTGGGGGGGGGGAGAGGGGGGAAATGGGTGAAAATTGAAAACACGCGCCTCGTATAGTGAGAGCTTCAAAAGTTTATCCACCACAAATGACTGACAACAGGTTATTTCTGTCATTCCGGCCGCTAACTTTGGCCTTTTTTCGATGTAACATCCACTTTTTTTTTTTTCGGGCAGTGGGTATATCCTTTTCCAAGTTGCGGTTTTTCAGCATAAACAGGAACATACAGAGGAGGAACATAAGCCAGCCATTACAGCGCCGCTCTCACTCCTAATTACCGCTGCTAAGGAACCTTCAAATGTGCTAAAATCTGCACAATTAAGACACGACCAATCAATCAGTTCCATCCAACCTGCCACCCTCAGGACTTTAGGAAAGTTTTATAACTATAACGCGCTTTAACTCACATTCTGGCCTGATACGGGGCTGTGAAGACACACCGACAGAACCAGGGGTTGATCAGTGGGGTTTTGTGAGGGGGGGGGCAGAGCACGGCGGCTATCAGAGGTGGGACAAAGCCTCCTTTGTGGTAATAACCCTCTTCAGCAGCGTCTCTGGCTGCGAGGCAGAGTTCAGGCCCAGGTCTCGGGCTCCTCTTATCCCTTTTTTTTTTTGCGTAGGCCCGTGTCTTCCTGCCCCCCCCCCCCCACCCCCGACAATGGGATAAGTGTTTGTCTCAAGACAAATTGTGCTGCTCCATAGATGAATGGCATGTATGCACACACACACACACACACGGCCATGTTTGGTTTTTCTTACCAGCAGTTTCTCGTCGATGCCTGTCTCTCCACTCCTCTTTCTCCACCCCCCCCCCCCCCCTCTCGTCCCCCCCCCCTCCCCCCAGGGAAGCAGGCAGGAGGTGGGAAGCAGAAGCGAAGCCATTGTGAAGGGGAAGCCACTGGCCTCTTCCTGTTATGAGAGGAAATGCATACAAATGTGCTTCCTGTGCGTCCACCCCCCCTCCCTCTCCTCTCCCCCCCCCCCCCCCATCTCTGTCTCCCCTCTCACCCATGTGGCGGAGGATCAGCCACTATCCCTCCTTTTCTTCTCCTCCTCCCTCTGTTTATCCTGGGCGTTTCTCTCCTCTCTTTTTTTTTTGCAAGAGGAAATGTGACACGTCGTTTGTGCCAAGCCAAACTGATTATTTTCCTCTATATATATATATGTATATATACTTAAAGTTCTACTCGCAAGCATATGATTACATACCAACCCGCGCACGAATGCATGCAAGATTTTTGAAAGAGTTAAAAAAAAACTGAAAAAAAGATGGATTAAATTATTATAATTGAATCAGGGGAAATAATTAAGAACAAGAGGACAAGGCTCTGGTTGAGGGGACAGGGTTGTTTTTTTCTGAATGCATGTGTTTGCAAATGCAACTCAGTCTCTCCTGGGATGGGGGGGTTGTGGAGGAGGACAGGGCTGAATGGAGAGAGCTTGGGTGTCACTATGAGTGTGCAGCGGCACAGAGACACTAACAGCAGGCCTGTCCTGTGATGAACCTGACGATGCTTTAAGGTCAAGAATGCACGGTGGTGGCCAATTATTGAGATCTTTATGAGAAGAGTGTGTGCACCAGGTTGACACACACACACACACACACACACACACACACACAAAGACCAACCCTGCTAACGGATTTAAAGTTAAATTGTCCCTTATACGTAAAAGTCTTTACCTCTACAATTTGGTATATGAAATTTCCCTGTGTGTGTGTGTGTGTGTGTGTGTGTGTGTGTGAAGCTGGGTTTCACACCCCAGTTACCAATTTTACTGTGAAAGTCACGCATGCACACTGGTCCCTTTTAAACCGGTGCACACGGTTGCAAATGTGCCGAAACGTCATGCTCCATGTTAGTAACACGGCGGTGTGTGTGTCTTTAACAGCGCCCGCTGACCAAGAAAAAACAAAGATTACACCCACACGGACATGTGGGTGGTGTAAAACAAAAAAAAACAACAAGGACAGAGGCCTCATTCAGTGGAAGAATAGATATTATTACACGCCCATGAACAAACTGAAATTCCAAATAATAACAATAAATACCTTAAACTTCTTATTTTATGTACATAATTTTTCTTTTTGATTGTCATCAGCACTCGTCTGTAAATACTCCAACAGCAGAGTTTTTATTCCTCCTAGAATTCGGGTCCGGAGCATGAGTTCACTGCTGCCGTGTGGGCTGACAGGTTTTTTTTTAGCTTGCAGCTCGCACAGGAAAGTCCAGCGGTGACATCAGCGGCTCGAATGTTGACGGGGGCCGCGGGGGGGCAGGGGGGGGTCACACGGCGCCGTCATGTGAGGCCGCTACTCAGAACATCTTACAATGCGACTTCAACAAAAATTAATTCAATTTAATTTTTATTTGTAGATCACAGCATCAAAAATCACAGATTTGCCTCCAATGGGCTTTACATCCCACATGTGTGTGTGTGTGTGTGTGTGTGTGTGTGTGGCTACGCTGTGTGTGTACATAACATTATTAATGCATGACTTAGGGGGGGGGGGGGGTACCTCTAAGAAAACTTCTGTTGCAGTGTTAAAATGAGGTCCTTCCTGGACCTCTGGGATTCGCTGTGTGCGCCACGTGCCGCTCTCCTTACAATAAAAAAAAAGAAACGCCATGGCTCCAGCAGGGTGACATCTCGCCGTGTCCTGTGTCTGCCCCCGGTGCCCCTGGTGCATCCAAACACCGGTCTGGTGGGGGGGGGGGGGGGGGGGGGGGACAGCACTGTACAAGTCGTGTTCCTGAACAGTCCTCTGTGACCTCCTCTCCACTCTGTCCTTGCAGACCCCTTCGCTGGGCTCGCGTTTCAGTTCTGGATGCAGCATCTTGAAGCTTAAAGTGGTTGAGGATGTAACAATTCATCTTATTGTCACCAGACACCTAATGATCTCACTGCGTCTTTTATTTTTGTTGTGTGTTTCATATTCTTCGGTATGACTGTGTAAATGTCAGCATGGTATTCAGAGCCCGGGGGAGCTTTTTTTTTTTTTTTTTTCAGAACGCCGTCCGCCATTCTCCGGGTTTCCAGTTTTGACAGCGGCGCGGCGACGTCACTGGAAAACTTTTAAAAAGGAGGGGAAGCTGCTTCTGTGTTGCAACAGTTCATTCGAGGTTTTTTACTCAATCTTTAGGAGAGAGAAAGAGAGAGAGCGGAGGGGGGGAAGACGATAGACTGGGCTGGAGGTGAGAGATAGTTTGATATTCGGTTACGCCGGTGCATCCTGGGAGATATGATTTCAGGAAATCCAAAACTATCTTGGCGATATATCCATTCAAGCCGAGCTCCTCTTACGGGCTTCGGAGTTGTAAAGAGAAAACGTGAAGGGCAACGCGCGATAGATTAATGCCACAGATCTACTGGCGTGTTAGCCTGATCAGCCTACAGTTAAAGGCTTTTAGAGTTTTTCATCCAGCGCATGTTGAAGCGAGTGTTTTTTTAAGCCCACTTAAGGTGTCAGAAGAGAAGAGCAAAAACAACACATGCAGTTAACCAACACGCGGAGACTCTGATGTAAATAATACACACAGACACAGAAGAAAATCAAATAAATCGTAATGAAAAAAAAAAGAAAGAAAAGAAAGGCGTGTTGCTCGGAGAGAGAGAGAGAAGCAGCCACATTTTCTCATTTTTCCCACACAGCCGTGGAGCTCGCACACATGGCTCGAAAAAAAAAAAAAAAAAAAAGAAAAACCAGGTGCAGCTCGCTGGAATTAACTCACTTTCGCTGCTCTAGTTTTGATCCAAACAATAGAGGAATAGAGGCTGTTCTATTTTGACAATGTGGGCAATCGTGCGCCTCCTGTTATCAGAGGTACCGGTGTTTGGCCTCTCTCACACACACACACACACACACACACACACACACAAAGAGAGAATACACGTTCCCATTAGAGGAGACAGTTTATTTTTTTATTTTTTTGCAGTTTAAGTTGAGCACTCGACAAACACGTTGGGTCAGGAGAACCCATGCGTTATTTATATCAACGCCGTGTTGTTCACTGAGAGGCGGTGAGTTGGCCAACAACAACGGGCCTCATGCATGAATGTGTTCTTATTATCGAATTCTCTTATATTTGTTTTTTTGCACACAGCAATAAGAGAAAAAAAAATAAAATCCTATGCGGGATTTAGGCAAACACCTGTTAACGTTAGAGAGAGATGTGATCATTAGCATAATCCCAATGCATCACCCCAATGGGTAAAAAGCATGAACCCAGCCAAGGCGTCATCGTAACGCCGCTGCACTGTGACAGAAATAAAAGGAGGAATGCTTAGACGTAAAGTTAGACGCTAAAAAAACACGTGGCGTTCACAGATAGACGAGATATTAAAAGGACAACGTTATCGTCTCCGGTTGATGTTACAGCAGCTGTTGGAGCGAGGGAAGTTTCCTAGCAACTACTGGAATGTGCCAAAATAAGGCCATGAAAATGTAAAAAAAAAACAACTTGATGATGAAGCTACAGAATATAAAGTTAGTTTGTTCTACTTAAACAGCAAAATGGTCTTTTTAATGTAATTCACGTATCATACTGAGGCCTCAACTCTTATAATTCTACGTCAAACAAGTGATTCTAACCAATGATTGATTTTTGAGAATGTGCATTTCACTTTTATGTAAAGGAGCACATGTGGATTTTTTTGACATGTGCTCCGTGATGATCCTCGAGTCAGCTTTGATGTACAAGCAACAACTGATCTGCTCAGCCGTTATCTGTCTGAGACAGAGCGTTTTCAGTTCCTTAAAAGTGAGAAGCAGCTTCTTTTTTCTTCTTCTATTTTCCTGGTATAGTGGACGGCCTGTTGCAGTCAGGGGGCGGCCTGTACCATCAGCAGACTCCACTTTCTTTTAATGCTGTTTCCGTGAGAACAACTCTTTCTAAAGAGAAAAATGCATTATGTCAGATTCCTGCTTATTCCCCCATTACGACATGAAGGTCGAGTTTTTAAATAAAAAAAAATTCTCTTAAGGAAAGGGGGGACATGTGACGTACGTGTGAAATAAATCTCAGCCTTATAGTTCCTACATTATAAACATCCAATACTCTTTCTCTTCCCCCGCCAGGTGACATTTACGAAGCGAAAGTTTGGCCTGATGAAGAAGGCGTACGAGCTGAGCGTGCTGTGCGACTGTGAGATCGCGCTGATCATCTTCAACAGCACCAACAAGCTGTTCCAGTACGCCAGCACAGACATGGACAAGGTCCTGCTTAAATACACCGAGTACAACGAGCCCCACGAGAGCAGGACCAACTCTGACATCGTGGAGGTGAGCTGCAGGAACGCACACACACACACACATGCACACACACGCATGCACACACAAGCACACATGGACACACGCAGTCATGCAAACACACAGAAACGCTCCAGAAAACAGATGGTTAAAGTATTCGTGACTCATTCTCTTTTTTAAGTCCTCACATCTACAACAAATAAGAAATAATTACTCACACACACACACACACACACACACACACACACACCTGAAGGGTTCAATCCAAGTATCAATGACTTAAAGAAAAGACCTACGGGTATTTTCATTAATTTCAAGAAAATGCATTAATTAAAAATACTCTGTAACATGAAAGAGCCTCTTATTGATCTGCAGACACTGTGTGTGTGTGTGTGTGTGTGTGTGTGTGTGTGTCATGTCACCATTGATGTGGCTTACCTA
Source organism: Eupleurogrammus muticus (assembly GCA_036785175.1). Lineage (NCBI taxonomy): Eukaryota > Metazoa > Chordata > Actinopteri > Scombriformes > Trichiuridae > Eupleurogrammus > Eupleurogrammus muticus. Next base: position 26,088,859 of record JAYKQN010000005.1, read on the forward strand.
CTGTGGGATGTCGATCTGACTTTGAAAAAGAACCCGTGTCGCTCGCGTGGCTGCAGATCGGTCGTAAGCAGCGCCGTCAAGGCCGGCCAATAGGAGAGCAGATAGAGCAGGAAATGACGCCGACACCCTCCAGGATCCTTAAGCTCTCAACGTGAACCCGTTACGCAACGATCACACCGGAGATCAGACGATGCCACACACACACACATACACAGACATCCATGCATTCATGCAGAGCTTATCCCTTTCTCATGTGCGCACACACACACACACACACACACACGTTTACACTCATGCCATCCATGCTGCTGATCAAACTGCACCTGTCCCACAGAGTAGTGCTAAATAAAATTAGAGTTTTCAACTGTATGAATATGTCATGATTCACGATTTACTGTATTCTGATTTGCACATACACATCCAGACACATTTCGAAGCCTGCAACATCGCGTTAAATAAGAAAAAATGACTGATTTGCTGCACATTTTATACGTTTTCGGTAAATCAGCACAAAAAATAGTTTGTCTCCTATTTCTCAATAGTCAAATTAAACCCAAAAATGGGCCTATTATTTAAGGATATTTCGATCAAGCTTTAATTATCAATGCATCACAGGTTAATCTCCTTCATACTAAAGTGCATCACATATATATATATATATATATATATATATATATATATATATATATATATATATATATATATATATATATATATATATATATATATATATAGGTCATAGAAAACGTGACATGTCTCCATATGTTCTCCCTTGTTTTATCGTTCGTGCACGCTCACCATGTAATTAAACAGGCGCCTGATGGCGGCATGACATTAACGTCGCTTCCGTTTGCCACAAATTATGCACAACATCCAGCGTTTTAAAAAGAAGGATCGCACAAAAGGAAAGTGGCGACCGACACACACACCTATGAATCGGCCGGATCAAACAGCATGGGACGTGTTTTTTATCTTTTCATACGGGTGCTGCTCGGCGTGTTTCCCGCCCACAGGTGGACGGACCCAGATGGCACTCTGACCTTGATCTAATCAGCTCTTCCCGTCTTATTACACGTTTAGTGGTTAGAAAGAAAACAGCATGCGTATGACATTATGAACCTAACAGCACTTGTTAAGGTGCTTTTTGTTCCATCTCCATTTCCATTTGGATGCAGTCAGATATGTTGTGTGTTAATGCAGCCCGTTCATCAAGTGATAGATACAGCACTCATACATATGGCCGACCTTAATGACCAAAACGAAGAGGGTGGACCGGTGCATTATCACGGACGGTGTTCACAAGCACAGATAAATCCACCCTTCTGTTTGCAGCATTATGCTCTTACCCCCCTTCTATAATTCATATCCTATTGAGCTACAACTTTGTAAGCTTAGATCTTTTTTTTTTTTTCAAACATGAAATCAGTTCTGTCACAGCTGTAAAACATTTAAATAAATAAAGCTATTTCTATCCTGCGTTTCCCCCCAAAGCTTAGTTTGAGTCTGATTACAAATCCATATTTTTTTTCTCTCCCCAGTTTGTGGCAATAATCGTATCCAAGTATATCAGAGGGGATAAAAAAAAGAAATAAAATAATCCTGTGTGCATTATATCGTTTACATTAACCCACTTAGCTTCCACTCCCAGCCTGCAGTACCACTCTGGCCTGCATCAACCCGATGAAGAGCCCTCACATGTTCCAGAGAGCGTCTCCATTAGGGAGCGAGGGCATGGCTAACGTGTAAACAGCCGTGTCAGGGGAAGACGTTAAAGAGCCTGGTGGGGGGTGGTGATGGTGTGTGTGTGTGTGGGGGGGTGGTGCTACCTACACCGTGGTCCCCGGAGGACCCGGAGCTTCCCCCGAGCGACTCGTAGCGGGAGAAATCGATCTGAAGGGGCCGCGAGCCTTAGCCGAGGCGTGCTAACAGGATTGGCCACAGGGCTGACACTAGCACGTTTAGCACGGGGGTGGGAGGAGGGCGTGTGGAGGGGGGGGGGAGTGAGTGAGGGTTGGATCTCTCCTGCCGAGCCTTGTTTGTACGGCTGCTAGGCTACGTCACAGGTGCAGGAACGTGGGTGGGGATGTGCGTGTGTGTGTGTGTGCATGTGTGTGTGGCGGACTTCCTGTCGAGATGGCACTATGATAAGGAGTGGGGGGGGGCGCAAATTGAAGAGCTGGGTTCAGGGGTTTGTCGACGGAATCCGGGAAAAAAAACAAAAAAAAACAAGCCGACCCCAGATCTGACATGCGATAACGTGACGTGCCTAATTTTCAATTTTGTCGAACACTCTTTAGGTCTTTAGAAGTACACATGCACGCACAAGCACCCCCCCCCCCTCGTTGCTGCTGTGCCTGAAGGTGTAGTGGGAGGAGAGGCAGAGGTAGGGGAGCGGAGCGCAGTGTGGGCGGCTGGCACCGAGGCCTGCTACATTAGCAATAAAGCTCTATGTAATTAGCATGTCTTTGGTTGATAATTAGCGTTGTTGAGAGAGTGGCACTGAGAGCGTTGCACAGCCTCTCAGGCTGCAGCGTGTTTACAAGAGGCTGCAGGGCTTTTCTCTCTCTATCTTTCTATTTCTGTCCTTGTCTTCTTTTTTTTTTTTTTATCCACTTGTTTCATTGAACATGCAGCATATGTATTGCTTTAAGTTAAAAGTACGGGTCAATATGCGCGAGCGAGACGGAAATAAGCGGGAGAGAGGAGCGGTGGAGAGGCTCTCCATGACTCACTGGAAAAGTGCCTCAGCTGGGAACGATACTTCCACACATATCCAGACACCAAAGATAACTCACAAAGAGGCGAAATCACGACAAGATATGATCAGAAACCCATCGTGATCACATGAACCGTCGCGTAATTACCAAACACACAAACAACACGTTCGGAGGGGGGACATGTGAGATCCTGCCGGTCCACCTGGCAGGTTCCACAGTTCTCTCTGTGTCTGGCTCCGGATGAAGCGGTCCCGCTCGCAGATAGATTTCCTATACTCGCCGTCTGCCAGGCCGCTTTCCTGGACATGTGAACGACATCAGAGGAGGGATGGGAAACGGCGAGAAAATAGATCCATCTCTCCCGAAGAACAATCACAATCGAGCTCTTATTGGTGACTTGTTATGGCGGTATAGTGGGGGGGTGGTAGTTTATTTCAATAGCATATGAAAGAGCCCTTTCTTCCCCCCCCCTGGCTCCTGGCTGTGAACAAACGGCCCCAAATCCAACAAAACACACCCGGCTGTGCCAAATCCCTGCTCCACAATGTGTTTGTTTTGACCCTTTTTTTTTCTTGCTGAAAAACAAACTACAAAAAACACACACACACGCAGGTTTGTGAAAGCGATATGGGTTAGTGAGCGGGCTGTGATGTCCACGAGGAGACGCAGGCCGCGGCGTGCGGGTACGGCGTGATCTATCGAGTGTACGGGTGCGAGCCCTGCATGGGTGAACACGCATGTGTGTGTGTGCATGTGTGTGTGTGTGTGTGTGTGTGCCTGCACGATTGGCTCAAACCCCGCGGAGCTGACGGCATTGTGATGACCTCAGCCAGCACAGCACACACACACGCACACACACACACACACTCTTATGCCACCGGTTCAAGTATCACATGGCACGGCGCATGCCCCCCCCCCCCTACCTGCCGGAGGAAAGGCTGCCGGCCAATCCCATTTTCTGCAGATTAACCTAATCTGAAAGTTCAGCTCACCCTGTAGCAGCGGGTGCCCCCCCCCACCCCCGCCCCCCCACACATCCACCCTCCCTGCTTCTTTCTCTCTCCTCTGTCCTCACCTAGAAGGAACTACTCGATGAGGAGGGAGGAGGGGGGACAGAGGGATGGATGAGTGTGAGAAGAGAAGGAGGGGGGGGGGGTGAGGGATGGAGGGAGGAAGGCTGGTAATTATTTCCAAAGGTCATTCTGTTAATGACTACCCGCGTGGCTAATGAGATTCAGCAAAGCTCCCTCACCATGTTTCACCCCGCGTATGTTTCACCCGTGTGCCGAGACGTGCGAGAGGCACAGGTGTGACTGCGGCCACCGGAGGGGGGGGGGGGTGAAAATAAAGAAACACAAAGAGAACGTAAAGCAGGCACCTCGTGTCGAGTCTGCACCGTGTTCACACGATATTTCCACTTATTCTAAATACTGCTCGGGACTAATTCACCTCAAACATTCTTTCTTTATTCATTTTTATGCCTCTCTCTCATAATACAAGTCAACAGGACATGTGATCCCCCCCTCGCTCACTCCTGTGAAAATATTTTCCAGCATGTGTGCTGTTCTATGTGCTTATTTGGTTTCTAAACAGCATGGAGAACATTAGCCTTAAGGAGTTTTTTTTTTTCCTGCGTTGAATGGCTTCTTCTCATGGCTCTCACAGGCTGTGTAATTATTCTGGCGTGAACGCCATCGCTAATTCGTCCTGTCGACTTTTACGTACGGCATCCAAGAGAAATAAAGGAGGGGGGGTGGGGGGGTCGGGGGTCGTACCGTATCTCCTGTCCCGCGGTTGTCCTCGGCAATTCGTTTTGAGGTTTTTCGGCGTGAAACGGGCGGGGCTGCCCCGCTGTTTACTAGCCGCGGCGGGGATCGACAACGCGGCTTGTTTTTCCCCCCGTGAGCCGGGGATTACCCCTGAAGCCGCTTTGCCTGACTAAGCAAATTAACCTTGTGACACCGGCGGGCTAAAGCGTATCGCGGGTTCGCTGAAACAAAGGCGACGACGAGGCCCGCGTCAGAAAGCCTGCATGGAGGGCTGTCGCCGTCACAGAACTTTTTGCACACTTCAGGTTTGTGACAACAATGGCACAAGTTGGCCCTGGAAACTCCTCCACTGGCTCAAAGGTCGGCGGAAGAATAAAAAAAAAAAAACAAGCCGCCACCTTTTGCACACTAGTGTAAAACATCTTTCTGTTCCGTGCTCAGAGTGTGAATCCCACCAACGGAGGCATGCCTTTGTCCTCCTCACTTCCTGTGTACGCCGCCCAATGGACCTTCAGATATAATGTTGTTTACTCTAGAACAAAGAAATAAGTTCTCCACACAACGGCATATGCACAATTCACCACATTAGAATGAAAAGCCTGAAAACAGGCGCCGACACTTTTCTTTTCTTTGATTTACTCCCTTTTTTTTTTTTTCCTTTGCTAATAAATGCCTCAAAAACTGGTAGTGGTCTAAAAATAGTGTGTGGTGGAGCTAAAAATAGTCGTCTAGCTGGCGGTCCTCGTGCTGGGAGAGGGGGAAGAATAGGCTCCTCTCTCTCTCTCTCTCTCCTTGTGTTGAAGCAGGGTGGGTGGGGGCTTGTTTTTGAAACAGAGGAGTGAGTAAGCGAAGTGTCAGGGTATTCATTCAGCCCCCCCCCCCCCTTCCCCTTCCCTTTCCCGACACCCCCTCCCTCTCCTCGCTCCCCGTGAAGCGTCGTAGCCCTCAGCTACAACACGCGTGAGACCGTCGGTCTGAGCCCCGATAAACATTTGATCCCGTGGATAAAGACGCCTTTTATGTGACGGCTACTTAAACAGTTAAGAGAAAAAATGCATTATGGGATTTTTTTTTTTTATTTTATTAGCAGGTCAGAGATTTGTCACCCTCACATGACCAAATCCGCCGCCATGACGGTCTGGTGTGAACTTCAGGCTCGGCGACGCCAGCTTCAGACATAAAGGGGGAGTAACAAGTTCCTATTTTATGGACAATATGCCTCTTTCACTTTATATGAGGGGGCGACAGATAATGGACGTGATCTACGGCCCGGGAAGAAAAAAAAAAAAGCAGAACCTCAGACGAGAAACCCGAGCAGCGCTTGGAACTCTGTCAGAGGTGTTGTTTAAGGTCAACGCGCTAAAAAAGCGGAAGTCTGAGGTACTCGCACAACAACAAAAGGAGGGTGTAAAAATAGCCCCGTTTTTTTTTTTTTTAAATGTGCCAATATGCGGTCCCTGTGGCGTGGAGCGCAGGCCACTTCTGAGGCCACGCTGCCAGAAAGGCAAGGCTTTTCCACTACACAGCCCAGAACAATCCACGCCAGCCATTAAGATGAAATGACGCCTTGTTCTTTGAAACTATTTGTGGAAAATTCGGAATAATGAAGATCTATTTTTATAGATGGCATTCCCTGCCCCGCCTGGAGCGTCCCCCCCCCCCTCTATCCCTCCCCCTGCCATGATTGCTGGTTTGGGCAGGGCTTGGAAACTCAAGGTCACGCTGTAGAGGTCAACCGGCTGGTCATTGTTACCCAAGGCCTCCCCCAGGCTCCCTTTTCCTGCTGTGGCACCACGCGATAAGAGACAGAGAGACAAAAGACGATAAGTGATGATTAGTGAGGGGGGGGGGGGCAAGGAATAAAGGAGGACTGGAGTTTTCACCCTTCAGAGAACTGGTGTCATTTCACACTGGCACTACTTGACAACTTTGACTATGTAATTGTTAATATCACAGTGGCCTGACATCTTAACTCCGGGACTGTTTTCCACACGTTTCCCCTTGGCGAATCGATTTTTCGTGTTGAATCAGACACGCTGCACATATAGACGCATTCATCTCTCCGCCGTTTGAATAGAGATGTATTATGCAACCGGGAGAGTAGACTCGGGATGAAAGATGGTAGAGACCGAGGGTGCAGACATGAGTGCCCTCTTTATCCAGTCTCACTGAGCTGGCATTGTGTCTCTCGTAATGTCTATCTGGGTAATTATACAGTGCGGACCAGTAGACTGGCCTGAATGACCACTTTGTTCGCGTGGAGGGCCGGGGATGCTGCCGCGGCAAACGGCGTTCGCATTCTGACATGTGCTTAGTGTGTGTCTCCTCCATATGGGGAGCGCCGCACCATCTGGCGTTGTGCTGTGTACCGGCTAGCTCCGACCGTCTGTTAGCGGCCATTTCTGCACACACGCACCCACCATCCCGACGCCACGCTTCGGAGACATCATGCGGAGGAACTTTCTCATGAAACATTTCTCTGTATTTTTTTTTGGTCTAGTTCTAGTTTAGTCAAACTAGTCGTCCCTAGACAGCTGGTAATTACAGCGCTAGGCGGCGTTATTACGCAATACCACCACCGCTTTGCCCGGGGATGATGGCTCCCAGGCGCCAGGCCTTTGATTCCTGATTATAGTGCAGCGGGGCACCAGGAGTGAGGGGCTTCAAAGCCACCAAATCACTGAAAAGTCATTGACACGATAGTTTTTTTTCAAATGCAGCCTCAACCAGTGCATTGGGATGCATAGATGATGACTGGCTGGGGCAGACTGTGATTTGGGGGTCCCATTCCTCAGATCACTAACCTACAAAAAAAATCAAATGCTTCACTCAAATGCTCACACACACACACACACACACACACACACATGCACCATGTAGCCCATCATCCATGGGCATGCCCCTCGACATGGTCCTGGCATGTTCAAACCACGCTTCATGAAACTGTGGCCTTCTTGCCTTTGGTCTGCCATCTGCTTCCAATAAGCTAAGCCAGCCTGATCCCTCTGATGTTCCCCTCCACTCTGAAAAAGCAGAGAGAGAAAGAAAGAAAGAAAGAGTGAGAAAGAGAAACAGCGAGAGTGAGGGGCGAGACAAAAAAAAAAAAAAAAAAAACGAGAGTACGGCAGACAGAAAGAGGAATAGGAATAAGGAGAATGAGAGCACATCCCAAACATACTATTAGCCCATTCTTGCCGCCAGCAAGGCCACCCTGAGTGTGCTTATTCTGCAGCCGGGCCAGGGGGGGTCTTAATCCACAGCGGGTCCACTTCGCCACCAGAACCGTCCGTGTTATTTGTGATGGAAGGGGGACGAATCTGCTCTGATTAAAACGAGTTTGTCAATTGGTGGAAGCGAGGGAGCGCTTCCACCGATGTCCTCTGGTTTTTTTCAAATGTTACCTCCTTTTGTCACCTTGATGACGATCTAAATCTTTGCAAATTAGCGTAAAGGTCAATGAAAGAAAATGTAGATATTTTTTAGGTGAAGTCTTTTCTATGCCAATAGAAGCCCCTAGCTTTAGACGATATTTACCAATGGATTCACTGTACTAGCACATAATGGAGATGGACAAAAACTACTCATCCTCACTGGTAACACCAAGTTATTATCCTGATTGTTAATTAATTAGCCTTTTTTACATTTTAAACTAACATACGCCAATACCACACATTACACATGATTTGAACCATAAGTGGACGAGTTGTTAGGTCTTTTATACCACGCCCGTCTGTCAGCGACTGGTTTATTACCCAATATTGAACTATACTACAAAACCATAAACTGTGGGGGGGGGGGGGGTTCCATTGTGTTCTGGTACTACACTATCTTCTTTTATAACTCTTGGTCTTTTTCTTACGACAGTGTGTATTCTGAAGACCATACAGCGTTGGCAAAGATATAAAAGGCCCCATTATAAACTGGCTGTTTTCGTACAGAGTTGTCAGCCATTGGGTTGAAGACATTGAGAAACATTCACTGGCCCAGGCCGTCGCCAATAGCCATAAACACAATATTGAATGTGTCGTACCCTTCAGCCGCTGCCAAGATAACTGTAGCGAGGAACGGTCAGCGACTTTCCAAACACAACACGTCAACCGTCACGAGGACCGATCGGAAATAAGGACGTTACCCGTTCGAGCCAACAGCGTTCTGACCGGGCTTCTGTCGGGGAAAGCGTCGCAGGAAAAAAAAAAAAAACGAGGGGGAGAGGACAAAGGCGGGGAGACGAGGGACAGACTGAGCAGCAGACTGAGACGGCAAGACGGGGGGCAGGAAGACGGATAGAGGGATAAAGAGGGTGAGCCGGGGTGGCAGAATGCCGAGCAGACGGATTGTGGTATGGTAGGAGCTCTGGGCAGGCGTCAGCTGTCCCTACCAGACCCCCCGGGGCCGCTCAGAAATTCACACCCAAATACCCTGCACGAAGTTACCACCCACACCCAACAAAAACTACCGAAAGCTGCCTCTCTAGCAATTAAAACGCTTCAGGGAAAGCAAAAACAACGGGGCTCCATCCCCTGGCAGCTCCTCCCCGGGTCACGGAGGTCTGGTTTTAATCCGGGCCCGAAGTCAGTCCTGTTAGGGTAGGCCGTGTTATCGCGGCCCAGGCTAGGCCGGCCTGATGAGACGGGTGTCTTAAGTATGTAGGACGCCGTGTCTATGCCGCGCCTGCTCCACACAGGCCGTGTGACAAGTCGAGTCATGGGGGAGCGTCATGAAGAAGGAGTTTAATTAGGAGCAAGCCTCCAAAGGGGCCGAGCAGGAAGACACGGAGCCAAGCGAGCATACACAGCTTTTTTTTTTTTCCTCTCCGTCATACTTTTTGCCTGCTCTCTCTATCTCGCTCTCTCTCCACATTTAGCAGTTTCGGAGGCTCGTGGCGTTTTGTTTCTGTCAGTGTTTCTCACCGATGACCCGTTTACTAGCGTGGCCACGTCAGGTTCACATTTACTGTCGTTTTAACCCATAAGAACATACAGTGACACCGGTGTAACAAGAACATTGGTTCCTTATGAGGCTTTATGTCTGAACTTAACTCATTAAGTCCCAAAGTGACATTTATTAATCATCCTAATATGGAATATGTTTACCACTAATGCCCAATGTTACATATATGTCAAAATACTGTCATTTTCTTTTAAGGATGAATGGGTCTGGATTCTTATTGGGCGTCAAAATACTGATCTTTGAGCATAAAGTTCAAGTATTTTTCAAGTTTCTTTACATGAACTGGTCATACAGAGAAGTTGAAATTATGCATGCAGACATACTTATATAAACAATAGGACATATAGAGATAAAGTGTGTCTAACCCACATCATTTTTATTTGGGTTATTATGTTAAAGCCGTAACAGTTGAGTTGATGTGTCCATGTAGGAAACAGTGTGTGCTCGGGTCTTTTTTTTTTTTAATTCGATGCTGACTCCATGGAGCAGAGCCATGAGACACACACACACACACAGATGAAGCAATGTGCTACTAGAGAAGGGCATATCCAGGATGAGGGGAGGGCGGCGCGGCGGAGAGCACCTTCTATGGTCGCGCCAGCGCTCCCCGAGGATCCGATTGGTCCGGTCGGGACGCGTCGGGCCTTCTGCTGGCAACAGGTGCGACGTCTTCAGACAGGTGGGCATAGCTGGGATGAGTGGCATAGCGTCCCTGCACCGCACCCTGGATGTGCTGAGCCCCGCCGGAAAGCTAAGCCCCGGGACCACATGCTTCAAAGTCATATAACACCCGCTCCCCCGGCTCCTGGCGAGCCGTCAACACCCAACGCGACCGGCGCCCAACACCCCCCCCACACACACACACACACACACGACCCCCCCACCTGCCAGACCGCCGGCTCAGTTACCCCATATGGGTGTTGGCCCCCATTCCACACCCCCCATGCCATTCTTCCCAGAATGGAAGTGAATCTCTCGTGGACTCGTGGTGAACATGAGGGAAAGTTGCTTCTTCCTCAGCAGAGATTCTCATGTGAACAGGGAGAGGCCACGGTTCAGCTCCTGTCAGTCGGATATGATGCATCGCCAGGACCGGAACGAAACACACACACACACACACAAAAAACAAAAAACAAATGTTACATCTCACGCCGTTTTTCCTAAAAAAAGACAGCATGCTGGAAGAACCTCCGTGACCCCTTTGTTGTTTCGGCTCACCCACCTCAGAGCGGCTGATTCACTGCAGGTCTGTGAGAAAGTCAGATCTGCCGCATCAAGGCCTCTCGCTTGATGATTCGTTTGGCGTGATTTCCTGAAGACTTGTCAGAGATGTGAGAGGCGCTTTCAAATTCTGAAATTTCTAGATTTCCACTCTGGGGGCCAAGTGAGGATTCAGAGAGGGAGGGGGGGCCGGCAGATGTTGACACGCTTACAGTAGCTGCCTCGCCACGAGACGCCTCGGGAATCAAACATTATCACACACACACACACACACACACACACAAAAGGAGCCCTCTAAGTTCACTAAAACCACACTCAAAACAGGCCTTTGTTGTGCCGACATGAGAGACGACTGGATTGTTATTTGTTTTTTTTGTTTTTTTCCTCCCTCCCGCTCGCTGTCACTCGCGCCGCCGCCGGTCGTGATGGAGTGGCGAGCGCTCTCCTCCTCCTCCTCCTCCTCCTCCTCCTCCTCCTGCTAGTACCGACGGAGGAGGCAAACAAACGTGGAGGGGAGAGAAGTTCACCGAGATTAACTTATCTCGGCGTCTATCTGCCTCCTTTCTTCTGCTTTTTTTTTTTTTTACCCGACGCTAACACCCACTCTCACACACCCACACACAAACAGAGACTCATTCCCCTCTTTCCCCTCCCACACACACACACACACACACACACACTACAACGTATACGCACACACACACTTGATCAGCATCAAATACAGGGTGTGCTAAAGTAAATTTAATTACGTCTGTCTGATATGGAGCTGCAGATGAAAGGAGGAGAGCGCAGTGTGAAGCGGCGGCTGCACAGACAGGAGCAGGCCGTGATATTCCTCCTGTAGACTAATCTCCCTTTATTAAAGCCAGGAGGAGAGAGAGAAGGGGGGGGAGGCAGAGAAAGAGGGGGGGGGCGCCTTTGATGAGATCTCTAACTGTCAGCTACTGTACTTTTCTTCTCTCCCGCTCTGTCTTTGTCTCTGACTTTTTCTTCGGCGAGGCAAACGAACACGGCACCTCCGCCGCTGCAAACGCAGCCTGGCGCTATCACACACGCTAATGCGCTCTGAAACTCATCCCTGTTGTTGTGGTTGTCAACCACATCTAAAATAAAATAAAATAAAGACAGAGGCAGCTCTCTCTCACACACACACACACACGCGCACACACACTCTCTCTTTGTCTGTCTCCCTCTCCCCTCTGAGGGAGTGGTGAGCCACTTTCTGCTGGTTTTTTCCGGCCGCTCCGACGGGGGCAGGTGGCCATCAGGTGGCCGAAAACAGAAACTGCCTCGCTGTCTGAGGCGAGCCGGCGCCACAGACGTGAACCCGAGAACCTCTCCCCCCCCCCGTGTCTTAATTCTACGTCCTAAACCCACTGGTCATTATTGTCACAAAATGTTTTTGGACTTTTTTTTTTTTTTTTTTACGACTTTCCCCTTTTTTTCTGTTTCCTGTGTAATCATGAGGTTTTAAGGTCCCGTGTTTTATCATTTGGTTGAGGAGTTTTTGATCATTTGTTGCGTGTTGTTGTTGTTATTGGACGCAATTAGATCCTCTGTGCGTGTGTGTGTGTGTGTGTGTGTGTGAGTGTTTGTCTGCATGTTTACTTGTGTCACAAAGTTTCCTTCATTTCCTCATACAGAAAAAAAAAAAACACTTTTAGGAATCTGTTCATGTGAAACAAGTTAATGCTCTTTGTTAAATAGACAAAAAAAATCGTCCTTAATCGGACTCGGGTCAGTTTCATCACCTTTCACCTGGGTCACTGTTCCACGCCCCCCCACAACAGTCCTTCAACTGTGTTGTGCAACTGCTCTGTTTCGCAGACGTTGAGAAAGAAGGGTCTAAATGGCTGCGACAGCCCCGACCCCGACGCAGACGACTCGGTCGGCCACAGCCCCGAGTCCGAGGACAAGTACAGGAAAATAAACGAGGACATTGATCTGATGATCAGCAGACAGAGACTGTGTGTAAGTACCTCTGGTCGCACCCCAAGCCTTCCTCTCACCTCCTCCTCCTCTCTCTCTCTCTCTCCTTCTCGCTTCCTGTCGCCTCGTCCTCGTCTCCTTGTTTTTTTGTTGTTTTCGTCACCTGTTTCCTCCCCCCCCCTCCTTTTCGTCCGTCCTGTGGTGTCTCTGTTGGTTGTCGTGGGACGTCGGCAGGCGTTGAGCAAGAAGGAGAACAAAGGCGGCGAGAGCCCGGAGCTCGAGTCTGCTCTCATCCTCACCCCGCGCACTGAGGAGAAATACAAACAGATTAACGAGGAGTTTGATCACATGATTAAAAGTCATAAGATACCTGTAAGTACTGGGCCGACGCCGCGCAGCATCCCCCCAGCAGGCTAACACCAAAAAACGCTGACTGGCCACAAACCGTCGAGCTAACCCCGGCTAACCACCATTGTTTGCCACTAGACTAAATACACAAAGTGAGAGTGAGAGTCTAAAGATCACGTTGTGTACTTACAGTAAAAAAAAAAAAATTACAGTTCTTTGATTTTGCTTGATTACAGTTGAGGAGCGGTCCTCTAATTTACCGAAGCTGCAACCACAACTCGCAGGCATTTTTTTTTTTTTTTTTTTTTTTTGCTATAGTAATTGCAGACTTTCTCTCATGACAAATTTTAACCTTACCGGCTTCCCACCTTGAACCCGTTACCCACAATGCCTTGTCCAGCTCTTTTTGGGGGGGAGTTGCATGCGCTTTTTTTCCTTTTTTTTTTCCTGCACCCAAAACACAGCGCTCAGTCACGCACGGCGACATCAGGCTACTGAACGCAATAGAAGTCATATATATATAATTTTTTTTTTGAAAGACTCAGACTCAGATACGTAAGAATAAAGACAGCTGCTGTATTTCATATGTTATATAGCGTTAATTTTTCACAGAAGAATCTAATTTATAGCCCGCTGCCAGAAAACCACAGAATAAAAAAGCCGCTCTCTATGTAAACCGAGCCTGCCCTGCAGCCAGAAGCTGCATGCTGGAACGCTTAGAGAGAGAAGAGGAGGGAGATAATTCCACAGCAGATAACTCACAGAAGAACAGTAGTGGCTGACAAAGCCGCGTGGAGCACACGAGGGGGGGGGTGTGTGTGGTTAGTGAGCCGGGCTGGGGTGGGGTGGGGTGGGTTTGGGATCGGAGCTGGGCGGGGACGGGTTGGTGGTGGTGGTGGGGAAGGGTGGGGTGGACGGGTGAAGGGGGGGGGGGTGCACACAACAAGTGGCAGTTCAGTGTGTGGTCAGGGTGGCTGCCAAGCACTGGGCCTCTGGATTGCAGGGGACTGTTCTGGTGGGGGGGGGGGGGTTAGATGGTGAGCGAAAATCAGGAAGGATGGCACCGGTTAAAGGACAGCTTAAAGGGGTGTGTGTGTGTGTGACGCCCCCCCCCCCCTTCTCCGGCTGCAGGTCACGGGGTACATACAAATGACTGAAAGTAAAAGTATAGACAAAAGGATCCATAGCTTTAAACAGCGAGCTTTTTTACTTGAAATAATACTCGGGCTGCAGGAAGCACAAAGCGTCAGCAAAGTGGGGGGGGGGCAAATCAGTATCTCGCTTCTGTTTGAGCCGCGCTGATGAGCTCCCCCCCCCCCCGCGTCTCCGTCGCTCTTGAGACACATGGCAGTAATTTTCGGGCCCTATTTTCTACTTCCTAAAGCTAACATGCAGGATCGGCCACTTCCAGGGCACTCCCAGGGTTAAGCCGCGCTGCCAAGTCACACAATAAACATGAAAAAGTAGACGCCCCCGGGGGGGCCGGCGGGCTGCGTCCACTCCTGATGAGGCTGCCGCCTGATCTGTGTCTACCACTAAAAAAAAAAAAATGATTCCTGATTGTGTTCCGTTTCTCCTCGTCGCTAAAAGCCACTTTTCGCGAGAAACACTGCAGGATTTTTTTCATCGAGTTAAAGCCAGAGTGAATTATCTTCAGGCTCTCATAGAATAGTGGGACGCCATTGGCCTTATTCCCAGTCAACCATATTCTTCTTATTTCTTTAATGCAATAAAAGCAGGAATTTATTTGTGGGGATATAAATGCGGCGACGACAGCGGAACGCTTCTCAGGTCAAAACTTTTTTTTTCTCTTTCGCGAAATGACGAACGTCACAACACGTCAGGGTCGAACTTCCGAAGCGACTTCCAGAAAAAAAAGTCTGAAATAATTCTCAAACTAACCTGGATGACAACCCATACATCAGAGACGTCTCTCCACCCGCTCATTCACTGTTTTAGTGTTTGCTCGTCGTCTCCTGGTCCCGTTCAGTCATGCATGGCCGCTGCCTCCTGTTATTTGTCCGTTTTCCCTTTTTCCAACTTCATTGTCTCTGTCTTTCTGTTTTGTGTTTGACTGTCTGCAGGAATTTAAATGAACTGTGTCGACTCTTTCGACTCTTTCTGATTGCTCGCTGAAATTGTTAGCACCTTTAACCTAATCACACTCGCCTCTCCTGTGTCTTCTGTCTCTCTCTCTCTCTCTCTTTTATTTATCGTTTTTAGCAGGCCATGCCCCAATCGAACTACGACATGCCCGTGTCCATTCCCGTTAGCAACCAGAACAATCTCATTTACAGCCATCCCGGCGGTTCCCTAGGCAACCACAACCTGTTGCCGCTGGCGCACCACGGCCTGCAGAGAAACAGCATGTCCCCCGGAGTCACACACAGACCCCCCAGTGCAGGTAACATAGGTAGGGCCTCACACACACACACACACACACATTCACATGCTGTTCTCCCATCTGTTTATCTTCTCAACTCTGCTTGTACCTGTCTGTCACACACACACACACACACACACACACACACACACACACACCTCATTTTTTGCATGGCAGCTACCTACAATTTCCCAATAGAAAAGAAGGCAGCGGATTACAGTAAATATTTCGTTCACAGTAAATCTGAGTGAACAGTCTGGTTGATTTAGGTCAGTGCTTCTCTAATAGTGGGCCCCCCCAAGGAGGCGCAGGAATTTTTTACTGTCCTAGAATAAAGTGCAATTGCACCTCCACTACATTAGGGGGCAGCAGAGTGTTCACAGGGAGCATACAGCACAGAGTATGAGTATGAAGTGTAGACACCAAGTGACACCATGAAAACATATTTAACAGGGATGAGAAGACAGGCGGAGAGAGACGGAGATAAAGAGACAAACGAAAGTCTCCCAAAGCTAAGACGAGGAAATATGACGAAGCGTCTGTAGCGCTTGGTTCACTGTGAAAGACGTTAATAAGGGTACAGTGTTATGCAGAGGTACTTATAACATTTTATAGACAAATGATTCTATTTATAGTCGTGGGGGGTGTGAGATGTTTTCTTCTTCCATGGGGGGGGTGACAGAAACTAATTGAGAAGCACTGATTTAGGTTGAGGCTCCTATGTATAAGGCGTTTCATTCGCTGATGACATAAGCCAATCGGGGGGGGGGGCTGTTGGTTTGTTATTGTTGTCCAGAGGCCTTTTTCTGGTCCTGGAAGGCCGCTGCCCACACCCTCACCCTGTCATTACGACTGGATGCCGGGAGAGCCCGGCGGCGCAAACTAAATATGAGTTTTGGCGCTGGCGGCATCCACACCAAAAAACCACACGGCGTTCTGGACCCCTCCCACCCCCCTCCCACCCTCCTTCCACCCTCCTCCCACCCTCCTTCCACCCTCACATGGCTGTAAAAATAATAATTCAGTCATTTTTCTTGGAACGGCGGCTCCGCGCGTCCACTCGCTGTGTCCGGTGGAGTGGGAGGCAGTTTATTACCTCTGGTATCAGTACACATATCATACTGAAACACACACTTCTACACACACACACAGCGCGGATTGTGATTAAATTGAGTTTGCTTCTGAAAGGCCAGCGAGGTAAGAGACGAGGGGGGGGGTCAATGTGGGAGTCTATCCTCTAATGGTTTCTCTCTCTTTCATCTTTCAGGTGGCCTCATGGGTGCTGACCTCACCACTGGCGCAGGCACCAGTGCTGGTAAGAATGAATCCTCTTCTCGCTAACACACACACACACACACACACACACACGCGCGGCACCCACTCACCCACCTCTGGGCCATAAAACGCATGACTAATAGTAACCCAAACCCCAAAGTGGAGATTCTGTCCGTGATGTGTTGATGTTAGTGGTCGTTGGAGTTCACCAGGGAACGTTTGCCCAGCGGAACGGGGGCCGCGACACATCCTGCCATCCTCCGTAAAACGGTAGAACAAGTGGAGGGAAAGACGTTAAGTAAAGAAGAGATTTCACCATGAGAGGAAGCGGCGCGTTGACTGACGGGTTCAAGTTTTCTCGATTTTCCCTGCACCGTTCTTATTTGTCCGACACCTCCCATGGTTCCCATTAGGACACAACTGGCTCTGCCACACAGTAACGTGCTCATATACGTATAAGTATTAAAGTGCAAGTGTGCAAGACAAGACAATCCTAAACTAGGTTCTTAATAATAAAGTGCATTAGCTCAAGGCTACTTTTACCTAGTGTTGCTAAACTAAAAACTAAAACCAGTACATATCCCACTACTCACATTAGCAGGGTCTGACAAGACAAAGACACTGGTTGTTCCAGCTGTGTGCATTTTGCAGTAGTTGATGTTGTAAATGTAACGGCTAGTGCAATAAAAATATAAATATAACAGCAGCAAGTGTCAGGTTAGGTTGTGTGTGAAGGAATCGAACACGTTGGCTTCTGTGTGTGTGTCAACGGGTTTTTTCCACTGTTAAAGGGTGAAATTTCACTATTTCACTGCCTGAACGTGGGTTACAGTGTGAAGATGGAGGGAGGGGGGAGGGGGGGTCAGTGGGGCACAGCTGGGCAGCCCTGTCTGGCCCCTAGGGCTCCATCATAGGGGTCAACGCCTGGTTTCTCTGTCTGGTCACTCATCACGCACACACACACACACACAACAGCGGCGTTTGTTGTGGCGTGCGTTCCGTCGACGGCGTGCTGCAGAGCGCGCTTCAAATGTAGCCTTTGTGTCACCGTGGCGGCGGCGGGGATGTGGGGGGGGGGGCGGGACAGAGGCGCTCTGTGAGAGCTTGCACGTCGCTCGGCAGCGGCGGCGAAAAACACGACGGCGGAGACGTGTGGAAGGCTAAAAAGATTCCATTCAAAAGCTGCTTTAAATCTCATCTGCAGGGAGAGAAAGAAGGAGTTTTGGGGTGGGGGGGGTGGGGTTGGTGGGGTGGGGGGAAACCCCGGTGATGAATATCCACTGGTGGCGTAACACAGATGGAAGTGTGTTTCTGTGGACTCGGCGTTAATGATGGGTGACTCAGTGTGAGATTTTAAAACGCGCTCGTCTCCTTTACTGTAAGTTTAGACACGGAGATGATGGCGTGGAGCTGTCTGGACATGTGGATGAGTGGCCGGGGTGTCATAGATGAGCGACAAAGGAGAAGCCTCATGTGTGCATGCATGTGTGTGTGTGTGTGTGTGTGTGTGTGTGCAGACATGCACATACACACACCTCCTTTATTTCTCAGATGTCACAGTTCCACTAAAGGGAGAAACTTTACAGCTTTGATGCAGCTTTTGTGTCTAAATTCCATACAAATCTGCCATGTAAAGTTGTTTTTTATAACTAAAGACAGGTCTAATAATATGGATTTAGAGTCACTTTAAAAAAAAATAAATAAAAAGATTTATTTTTACATTCACGTCCTTCAAGCTATAAAGGTTAGTTGCTTCGTTGAACTATTTTCTCATTTGCTATCATGACATTGCACTAAACATGATTATTTTGCATAAAAAAAGAGTCCATTATTGTTATTAGTTGCCTAGTAACAGCGTTTTCATGGCTTAAAACTAAATATATCTTTGTGCACCGCCTCCCTGGT
The DNA here is from genome assembly GCA_036785175.1 of Eupleurogrammus muticus. Classification (NCBI taxonomy): domain Eukaryota; kingdom Metazoa; phylum Chordata; class Actinopteri; order Scombriformes; family Trichiuridae; genus Eupleurogrammus; species Eupleurogrammus muticus. The sequence continues at coordinate 26,107,356 of JAYKQN010000005.1, forward strand.
AGAAAGTAAAAACTCAACAATTCATTTTTTTCCTTACATGCAATCAGGAGACAGTCCTTTAATTTAGCTCGTTGTATCTAATTGAAATACATTAGTTTACCCAGAGTACCCTGCATGGAGGTAAAAACGTTCCCCAGATAATTCTAGTCCTGCAAACAGGGCAAAGTTACTGAAAGGCTGAGTCATCGCGTCTCCTGTGGAAACATTGTGAAAAAAGCGCGTACATGTGTGTGTGTGCGTTTATGTACAGTATGTGTTCAATCTGTCAACGGGAGGTGAGGGACGGGGGCTCGGGGTGGAAGGAGAGACGTTTCGGACCGAACCTCCATTTGTGCAATTATGCAGCTGTCATCTCACCGACGCTCCGCGGAGGAGTTAACGAGAGGAACTCCCGTCACCTCTCACCTCCCTGATCACACACCAATTACTCCCTGAAACCACTTACTTACCAGCTACATCTCTGGGACGTCTCGGCTCAAAAAAAAAAAAAAAAAATCACATAGCAATACAGATTCTATACAAAAACCTCACATATCACGGAGAATGTGTGTGTGTGTGTGTACAGTTGTAAGCACGAGTGTGACGCCTTTAGTTCAGTTGGAGAATTAAAGGTTGAATGCACATTTGGCCAAACCCCAACGGAAGAGTGTGTGTGCATGTGTGTGTGTGTGTATGGGGAATAGAATGGAGCGCGCCTGTTAGACCACAACAGGACATCAGAAATTTGTTCAGTAACAGTGAAATGAAGATGAGTGTAACCACACCTCTCCTGCATGCGTACATGTGTGTGTGTGTGTGTGTGTGTGTGTGTGTGTTTCTTGTGGCGGTATCTCGAGGTGTGTGTGTGCTAGGTGTCCTAACCTAACCGCCTATAGAGACAGATGTAATCCTTTTCGGTTTTGACCTCAGCTGTCCCCCTACACGGCTAAAAAAAAAAAAAAAAGTTGTTTATCTGAATCTCAGATCAGATGTTGATCTCTGCGTGTTAGCAGAAAAAAAACAGACTCCTGGCTGCGCTGTGTTTAATTTAGGTACTTCCTCTAAACGGTTGACGCCAGCCCTGTAAAGCAGCGTAGAGGAGAAGTGGCCCCCGCCGCCCCCACACGTAGAAGTCGAATGAACGCAACTGTCCTTAAATCAGGGTGATCAGAGAGTGTTTGGTTGGTTTAATGAGCTCCTGGTCGTAGCGGCGCGGGGCTTAGAGGACTGGCCCGTGCCACTCATGATCACAGGCGTCTAGCAGATAATTGACTGGACTGCCGCCATCTCCGCGGGGGGTGGTGGTGGTGGGGGGGGGCGACACACAGATGTCTGATTAACTGTCAGCGAGATGAAGTCCGTGTCATCTCCACCAAAGTGTGTGTTAATTTCCCCTCTGTAGCTCAGTCTCCTTTCTATTTTATTCAATCTGTACAGAAACACTGATGTATTTCCTGCTGCGTTATTTACCAAAGTGTGTGTGAGCGGCGTGTGCGTGCATGCGTGTGTGTGTGTGTGTGTGTTTTTAACGCGTGTGAGGTCTCATTCATCCATCTCCACATGCACCCACTCCATCTCACAAAGGGCCAGCCACGAGAAATGAGAGAGCTGGGCGGCGGGGGGGGGGGCGACTGAAGAGGCAGCTGCCTCTTTTTTGGTGACGCGAGATCGAAACACGCTGGAAAAACCGAGAGGGTCCAACACAAAACACGCACGTGCATCCATACGCGCGGCTCGAGTTTAAACGAGTGGCGTGCGGCGTGCCTCGATTCACGAGAAAAGAAAAAAGAAGCTGGATGCAGCTAAAACACACAAAACATATAAGAACACACAAAGTCTGAGATGTTAACATAAGCTTATACATGCTGGCACATCACACATGCCAGCAGAGGCACACACACACACACACACACACGCTGTCAGACGGCCTCATTTTCTCCCACCGCTAGCGGTCGTTTACTCTTCAGATTGTTCGAATTGAGCTTTTGAGACTTTTCATTTCCAAACAACAAAAAACCTCGCTCTCAAATTAAACAAAGATCAGCGAGGGAAATTGCCCAGGAAGACATCTGCGACTCATTTTCCCCCCCCGGAGTATATGATTAGGAAATTCATTTATGTCTAACGTATAATTCCTGCCTGTCTTTCAAGTGGGAACGTCCACACAGTGCCCTGTGTTCTACCCCTTCTGGAAGCAGGAGGAGGAAGGAGAAGTAAGGGGAAAAACAGCCTGCGGGATTGGGTTCCAAACAAAGAGCGTGTTGCCTGCAAGAATGCTTCACTCTCAGTTTTTTTTTTTTTTTTTTTAATGATGTTGCTAGGATTTCGCCCCACCGGTTTCTGCGCGCCGCGCTCGGTCCTCCGTACTTAGGGGGACGCGGATCTGGTGACAACCCCAAAGAGGCAGGGTCTTTGTCTGAAAACAACCGCACATGTGTTTAGCTGTGATGGCCAAATGACGGGTCCCATCCCTCCGCGGTCTCGCTATACCCGTAATTAGATGTTTTTACACGATTCGCTGGCTGTTGCCGGGCACATGTGGCCTCGGCTGACAGCGACTTGAGGTGGAGGGCGAGGTCCCCTCTCGAGTGGATGCCTTCATTGTGCGGCCGCCAGACAAACAGCGGTGATCGTCAAGGCAAGAAAAGAAAGCAACAGAAAGAAAGAAAGAAAGAAAGGAAGCAGTTGGTCTATCACGCACCACTTTCATAAAACATCCACCGCAGGAAATAAAGATGGAGCACGCGCTCTTATTCAAGCCGTCAGATCCAATCAAACTTCTGAAGCAGGTTCTCGCCTTTTTTTTTTTTAACGTTTCCTCGTCTTTCTTCTCCCTCTTTTCGCAGGAAACGGATACGGGAACCACCGCAACTCGCCCGGTCTGCTGGTCTCTCCGGGCGGCATGAACAAGAACATGCAGGCCAAGTCGCCCCCGCCCATGAACCTCGGCATGAACAACCGCAAACCCGACCTCCGCGTGCTCATCCCCCCCGGCGTCAAGAACAACATGCCCTCCATCGTGAGTAAACTCTCCCTACGTCTGACACATGCTGTTAGATATATTAGCTTGGCTGAATGTGTGTGTGTGTGTGTGTGTGTTTTGGTGCTTATCCTGTTACATAGAGTAGAAGCGACTCTTGACGTTTTCCCCCGTTCGGCTCGATCCGACCAGTAGCGACCCTTCCACCCCTAGATCCGCGCCTTATCCTCTGACTTCCTTATTGTCGCTCACACACACTAATTTCACTCCGTTCGCCCTCCCTTCTTCACCTCTTCACCGCTGTCAGTCCGAGGATGTCGATCTGCTGTTGGTAAGTCAGACTGCCACTCACACGTAGAGCTCACAGCAATAATCATAAAAAAACCTGTAACGTGAGAGGTTTTTCTGATGGGAAACTAATTATATGTCAGTCTAACCTCTTTATTTGCGTTCAGTTTCTTCCCCTCCCTATACCCAGATTATTACAGCTAGATACACAAAAAAAGCGCTTCACACTAAGTAGTAACTTCACCTTCATTGTTGCTGACTGAGCTGGAGGCTCCAACTTGATGTTTTCAGAGGGCACATAGTGCCACCCAGTGGCCGGTCAGGGGAACTGCAGCCTGGCCTCTTTTCAGCCCTTCCTCCTTTTTCCTCCCTGTACCTGTTATCACCCCCCCCTCATCTGCTAAATATCAAGGATTACAGCTTCTTCAGTTCTTATTCCTGTGTAATAATCAGACAGTCAAGAGGGCAGAATTCCCTCCTGTCTGGCATCCTCTCCATCAGGAGTTTCAATCCCGACCTTCCGACCCTCACACACACTCATTCGTCCCTGCAGCCGTTTCCCTCCTCGACTTGGAGGGGGGGGGGGTGAGAGGAAGAGGAAGAGGAAGTCGCTCTCCCATCACGAGTGTGACGCCCTACTCGTGGGACGATGCTCATGTTGATTCCTGATTATGTTGTCGCGCTGAGGTGTTTTTGATTAGTGATCCGAGCGGAAGACGGAATAATCACGCTGGTCGTTCCCACTCTTCCTGATGGGATTTTATGGGTGCACTGGGGGGGGGGGGGGGGGGGTGAATAAAGTTGAACCCAACTTGCAGCTCGAGTCCCGCGACGCTTACATTTTTCCCCCAATGTGGAAACGACAAAAGAGTAGACTTTCATTTCGCATCAAACCATTATTTATTCTGCCAAACCCCTCTCCCTGCGCCGCAGCAAAGCGCCTCTCTCTCTCTCTCTCCCTCGCCGTCGCTACCCTGCGTTGCCGTGGAGACCGATGGTGTTACTATAGCGACAGCGGGCCCTCGGAAAGGGTGGTAAATGATAGGGTTGGCAGGGTTCAGCCGTGCCGCATGTCAAGTGATTAATTTCCTTCCAGAAGTTGGCATCGCATTCATTTTCTCGGCACCTGTTGAGTGAAAAAAAATCGAAAAAAAAAAAAAAAAAAACATCCTCTTAGTTTATTGCCTTCTCTGTTTGTGTTGTCTGCGGTTGGTTTTAATGTTCTCTCATCTCTCTGTGTTTCACCTTGTTCCCCCGTCACAGAACCAGAGAATAAACAACTCCCAGTCTGCTCAGTCATTGGCCACCCCGGTGGTGTCAGTAGCAACCCCCACTCTACCAGGACAAGGCATGGGCGGTTACCCATCTGCCATCTCCACTTCTTATGGTACCGGTATGTATGACATCCCTGTGCTTCATATATTATAATTAACACAGGCTTTTGTCATTTTTTTTAAACCTCAATGTTTTAGGTTCATGTGCTGCTTTTAAATCCCCATTTGTGTTGTATACCTTTTGACCAGCAGAGGGTGCTGTTGTCCTACTGTACCATCACAGCAGCACTTATCAGCATCATCCTCTGTTCAACTTTATCTGAACTGCTCTAAACTCCCTAAAACCCACCTCTGTGTCTTCTTCCTGCACAGAGTATTCCCTGAACAGCCCCGACCTGTCCTCCCTGTCCGGCTTTAACAGCGGCAGCTCCCTCCACCTGGGCTCCATGAGCGGCTGGCAGCAGCAGCACCTGCAGAACATGCAGCACTCGGCCCTCGGACAGCTGGGGTGAGCGCCTTGAGCTTGTTTTTCTGTGTCACACGAGTTGTCACGATGGTTGTTCTGAGATGCCACACGCGCACACACTTGCACAAATATGACACCTCTCTATGTTTTAATGTGTTTGCGTGGTCGTGTGCGTGGGAACGTGTGCTTGCATGCATGTTCACGTGTTGTACACCTCACAATCACTTTTGTTTTCTTGCTCTGTAACTCTGTAACCCCTCTGCATTTCCTTTCTCCTTCCTACAGAAATTGCTCTAGCTCTCACTTATGTCAGGGTTCAAATCTCTCCCTGCCCTCTGCTCAAAGCCTGCACATCAAGTCCGAACCTGTTTCTCCTCCTAGAGATCGCACCAGCAGCACACCGGGGGGCTACGGCGGCGGCGTCCCGCCCTCCCAGAACCCCTCGTCCCGCCAGGACTCGGGACGCTCCCCCGTCGACAGCCTGAGCAGCTGCAGCAGCTCCCACGAGGGCAGCGACCGCGACGAGCACAGGAACGAGTTCCACTCGCCGCTGGGGCTGTCCCGGCCCCCCCTGGACGAGCGCGAGAGCCCCTCCATCAAGCGGGTGCGCCTGTCAGAGGGCTGGGCCACATGATGGCGCTGCCCCCCCCCCTGTCTGCCCGGCAGTGCCCCCCAGGTCGCCCTGAGTCCCCCCTCCCACCCCCGACCCCCCTGAGCAGCAGCGTTACCCCCCCTCACCCACCCACGACGTCAGCTCCCTCCTCCTCACGCTCGCACCGACGCGTTGGCCTCTCTCCTTTTATCTCTTTATGCTGAAGGAAAAGGGGGCGAGCCCTTTTTCAAAGATCTATTTGTAATTTCTTTTCCTTTCTTTTATTCTTTATTTTTTTTTTGCTGAGTGTGTGTGTGTGCTATACATATTGACATTATATAAACCAGTGGGGTCTTGTAATGTTTTGTTTTTTTTTCGGTCGGGATGGGATGAGGGGGTATTTTTTGTTGGGGAACTATGCATAAATTGTATTGTGTGTGGATAAAAAAAACAAAAAAAAGGGTCACGTATGCATATATCTTTACACGTGTGTGTATGTGTATATATATGCATATCAACAAATAAACAAAAAAAATAGTCAGGTACTCTGTTTCATAAAACGTACTTACAATTTGCCTCAGCGATATATCAATGACTAGAAATGGAAAAAAAAACAGACAAAAAAAACTTTATCATGAGAGCGAGGGTGTCCAGTGGAAAACACCTTAGCACTTGAGTTGGACAGAAACCATGTGTACAGTGTCTCATTGCTATATACCTTCTCTGCAGTTCTCCCTTGCAAAAATGTGTGTTAACATTAGATGATGTCATGTTGCAGGTTCAACGTATTTATGTAAATAGAGGGTCAAGGGCCGGGGGTGGGGGGGGGGGGGAAGGTCAGGGGTCAACGAGTTGCCAGACATTACAAGATTTATTTACTCACTAAATGAAAAAGCTATTATGCAACATTTGAAGGATTGTACAGGTTAAAAAAAAACAAAAAATACAAAAAAAAAATACAAAAAAAATTAAAATAAAAAAAACGCGGCAGATCCCGATCCTAGACATGTGGAACCTTTGATGAATCGAAGCGCTCCCGGAAGAACGGAGCAGAGCGAGGACCACCCCTTTTTTTGATCTGAGAGCTACATTAGTATAATCAAGGAAAAAAAAAAAACCTCTGGATCTAGTATTAACTATTCAGTATTAATAAACGAAAAAAAGGAAAAGAAAAAAACAATTGTACGATACACTTGCTTATATTTTCATATGAAAAAGGAAATACAATGCAAAGCATTTTTGTGGCTTTTTGTAGTTTCTATATAAGCCAGAATGTGTTTTTTGATAGCTTTGCTAATAAGAGACGGATAGTTCGCCCGGTTGGAGGGAAATGACGGGGCCTGACGCCCTAAGCCATGAAAAACAGACTGAGATCCAATGCTTTGCTGAACTGTTTTATCTTTGTAGAGGTTTGTTTTTAAACGTGTATTTCTAATTATATATAATAATGGTAATATTAAGAATCTTTAAAAAAAAAAAATCTGTGAAATTAACATGCTTGTGTATAGCTTTCTAATATATAAATATATATAATAATGATTTTTTTTTTTTGGTTTTATTAGTGGAGTTTCTATGTGCAGTTGCACATGTCTGGTTTGTTTAATTTGAGCCCTGTGCTGATCAGGGGGTGTATTTAGTCTAACCTTAAAAAAACAGCTGGGTTTTTGTGTGACGGACGGAATAAAATAAAACAAACACACACAACCTGTTAGTGGAAATGTCACAAGGCTGGAACTGGGGATGACACAGAAATAAATGTTGACACATGATGTACATGATTGTCATACTGATGTGGAAAAACGACTGCAGCCGCGGTCCGTGTCAAGATGCATTATTTTAAGCATCACTTTTTCCATTCTTGACCTTAATTCTCTTATTCAGTATGGGTGATCCTTTTTGTTTTTGGTAAAAAAAAAAATGCTTATTTGACATTTTGCTTTTTTGCTCCAATTGAAATCTTCACAATCTACCATTTCCCTTAGAATTATTTATGTAACGTGATTTTCGCAGCATCATCCGCAGACCTCATTTGATTCTGTGTCGTCCTGTGACTCCTCATGTTCCATTCTTAAGGAAAAAGATAATTGAATAAATAAGGTTCCACATCATTTACCACGCGTCAGTGACGGCTCAGCATCAGACACGAGGAAACATTGATGGTGCTGGTATGGGAGAAGCACAATTGTTTATTTTAGATAAATAGCTGTTTTTGATTTTCTCTCTTTTTTTTTTTAAACAATGAAACTAGCCACATATCTCTTCTCTCTCTGCCTCCAACTCCCGTATCTGCTGTCACTCAAGTGTTATGATATTTCTATGTGCATATTTCATGCAGGTTCACTATGTTGTTACTGTATACAGTCTGTGTAGTCAAACAGGGGCAGAGCCTCTATAACAGTGTTCTTCTTCTTCTTCTTTTTTTTTAATTCAATACAAAAAGGATGAGAAAAAAAAAATATATATATATATAAACATGATGTTTCAGGCAGCATAAGTGTGGAGAAACCAAAGCCAGTGGCATTTCTGTGTTGTAAAACTCGACTTTTATTTTCACATTCATTTATGGGTTTTTTTTTTTTTTGGTTTTTTTTTTTGCAAGCATTGAAAACAAGACAATAAAAAGAATTTGCTCAAAAATGTATAATCGGTTTCACATTTCAATTGCAGTCAGTCAGTCAGTGGGAAACGTGCATTGCTTTGCGTTTAAAACAAATTTTCTGTATTTTCCAACAGAGTCCTCCAGGCCTGGTCATGTGAAACACGTCTCGTTGTCCACTTGATCTAATCACATTACACAGCAATTATCAGGCTGTTTACCCACTAATGAACCTGACGGGTTGTCATTTTGGAGAATTATTTTCAAAGCCAAAGACATGGAAGCAGACGTGTCTTTATATATATATATATATATATTTTCTTTTCTTTTTTTCCTTTTTTGTATTCTGTTAAATTTGAAGCCATTCTTTTTCATCATCTGTTGATCAGTTGTTCTCTTTGTCATTATTATAATAATAGAGTAAATGTTGGTACCTCAAAAAGAAAAAAAAAGAAATTGACCCATGCAGTACCTCAGCTGATGTTTTGATAAGTCACGTGCAGAGCAAACGGGGGAAGCATCCACCTGTACAGCCATGTGTAATAACCCACCATTTGCTTAAGGTCCCTACATCCACATGGGATTCTTTGTTGTTCCACTGTGTTTGTGGTTTATTTAAGTTGTATTCAAAAGCTGAAAAGGAATTTTAAAAAAAAGAAGTAATATGTTAAAATGCTTAAAAAAAAAAAAAGTCAGTCTGTAGTATCAAATGTAGCTTGTATAAACCTTAAATCGGGGAAAGGTTTGGAACTAATGTTTTCTGGAACGCGAGAGCGGCTTTCAGCGGCATAAGCTGGCCTTTGTCGCCACTTGAGACTTAAGATGGTATTAAATTAAATCCACATCTCTGTAACTCAAGGGACTTGATTCAGCTGTATGTAGTGAAATCGTATGGGGTTGAAATAATAAAAAAAAAAAAAAGTCTCCTCTGCTGGAGGGAAAGGCTATTTGTATTTTGCAGAGATTTCAGTAAAGTTACTGGCTTTCTTAGTTATCCTGATTGTGGCTTGGTGTGATTTCATTGTGTTTGACTTGTTTTCTGCATGCACGCCCTTCCACCACAGAAAAACAAGCTTCTTTTTATGCAGAGGTCAGAGCATGGTTCAATACAGTAGAAACTTCTCAGAAAACTGCACGACATTTAAACAGCAATGATGGCGGCATCTCTGCTTCATCCACATTAAAGGAAACAGCATTTTTCACATAAATATCAATGCTGACGGCATTTATTTGACATTTAAACCCAGGGTTTATCTCACTTAACATTACAGAGGGCAACATGTATGACAGTTCAGTTCACAGGGAAAACATATCATCATAAACAAAGTGTGTATGGTTCACACACACACACACACACACACACACACACACACACACACACACACACACACACAGGCCTAACCCAGGACCAACTATTTCCCCCTATTATATAAGAAAGAAAACAAAGGCAAGGAGGAAAAGTCATTGAGTAAAACACATCAGTTTATTCTGCATCATGTAGAAATGTCTTATGGGAAATTAAAGTAGAGCTTTTTTTTTTTTACTAAAATAACAACATTCAATTATAATGGTAAGGTGTTTTTTTCCAAGATTTCTGAAAAAAAAAACATTAATCAGTTGCCATAGTTACACATCTATTAATAGATGGTTGTGTAATTGCAGCTTTTTGGGCCTTTTTGTGTTTTTCTCTTATTTTAGCAGAGGTCGATTTTTCACATGAATGTATTTAGCTAAAAATCTTAGAAGGAATTTATATCCTACTACAGCATGGAGCATATACAGATTTTTTTTAAACGAGCAAACAGACATATATATTCTAAGAAAAAAAGAAAAAGGACTTTACATCCACTAAGTTATCTGAAGTATAACATGTCCCTCTCTGATTCTGAGTTGGATTCCTGTTTCTTTCGTTTTATTTCGTTATAATAAAATTGTAAAAGAGCAGGTTTAGTGGGAGAAAAAGAAAGGTGCAAATCTTCCTCCTGACTGGATGAATCCTCAGAGAACAGACTTAATCTGCACACTCGTTTCACTTTCGAGGAATATGTTTTAAACAATTTAATTTAATCAGCCTCGTTAATAAGATTATTGTGTGTGTGTGTGTGTGTGTGTGTGTGTGTGCATGTGTGTGTGTGTGTGTGTGTGTGTGTGTGTGGTTACAGTAGTCTATCCACCTGGATGAAATAAATCTGAGTGTATTAAATAATTAAATTGCAATTAATTCCTATGTTGCTTATTTTAAAAGAGTATTTACACAATATTGAATTAGTGTGTTTGAGTCTGTTGAACACAGTAGCATATGTCACTTTTTTTAAAAAAATCTGTCAATCATTTTTTGATACACAAATAAACATAATAGAAAAATAAATATTCTAATTATATAGGGCGCATATTCAACACATCCTTATTTTATCTCACAATTAGGTCAATGCAAGAAAAACGCAGGTTTATTATCGCGGTGTTTTGCACAGAAAACAGAAAAAATAATAACGAAATAACAGTCAAATGTAAATTCTATTCATGCATTAAAGGCATATTACGCTTATTATATTATTCCCTCTATTATAAAACACTAAGGCTCCTGGTGAGATTTCCGGCGTAAATCTGTGACGTCAAGACGCACGTTTGTAAATGTGCAGTTTATCTGCTGAAATAACGCAATGAACATGCAAGGTGTGTTTTCTGCTTTTTAAAAAATAATGCATTTTCCTGATCTCGTTTTATCTGGACGATTTTGCCTTTTTTTCATATTTGGAAACACAACACGTGTTTCATGTATCTGCGGTATAAAGTGAGACTGGTCGGTTTTAATTAGGCCATGAGTGAAGTGAAGTCCTCCCACTGCTGCATCACATTAAGCCGGATCCGTGCTCGTGGATGTGAAGGGTTAATTCCTGCAGCCTGTGGCGCCGCAATTTATTATCTGTCAGAAATAAACTTATTGTGACAACACTCCTCTCGGTTTTTCAAAAGGTCAGACTGACGGAATCTGATCGATTTCTGCGTTGAAATGAAGAAAAAATAAATAAGGAGGAAAATATTAATGAAACAAGACGTGTCAAAAAAGGGAGAAAAACCCGTGAGCAGGCCTACACAGGCTGCAAGACAACAGGCAGCAAATACGGATCTAAATGTTAAAGGGGAAAATAGAAAATGAACAAATCAAGACAGGAATTAACTAATCAACAGACGCAGCAGAAACAGATGCTGAGCTGCACTTTTTGCGTTTTGACGCATCTGGAAGCGTCAGTCGCGCGTGATGGAGTTTGGCCGCGGTGATAAGAGCGTCCAACACGCCTCACAAAAGAAGGAAAAAACGCATTTACAGTAAATTATAAGTATAATAAGTAAGTAATTGGGCTGATCGGACGTGGGGAGGCGGTTCACGCCGCGCCTCATCCACCGTGACGCTGCGCCTCATCCACCGTGACGCTGCGCCGCTGCGGTTCGCGCGGCTGCGGTTCACGCGGCGGCCACTAGATGTCACCATTTAGTCGTCCAGGCGACCCCCCCCCCCCAACCTCCACACCTTCATCCTCCTCATCCTCAACCTCCACAGCTATTCATGTAGGTGGAGAAAAAGCTTAATAAGCGTGTGCGCGTGTGCGCGTGCGTGTGCGCGTGCGTGTGTCATTCTATCTGCACTGTTAAAGCTCCAATTTAAAAGCTGAATAATCAAATATTAAAGAGAAAAAACAACAGAAACACACACTTATATTGAGAATGATAATATTATTAATACCACGTAATAACAAATATCTAAATAATAATAATATATCCTCATAATAATAATAATAATAATATTGTATTGTAAATCCTTTTAGTGACATTAAAAAGAAGCATAAAGAAAATATCTTTTCCTCTTTAACTTGCAGGTGCTTCATTCGACCAGTTCCACGTGTGTGTTTCCACTTCCAGGGGAAGCTGCTGTCTGGCCGGAAATAAAATAGAAACACATTCATTTTAATATGAGATTTTTTTTGCCTCCACCGAAGCCTTTGGAAATAAGATTATTATTATTATTATTACTATTTTTCCTGCGTAAAATATTGAATCTGCCTGCAGACAAAGTAGTGGCTCCCATCACATCACATCATCATATACGAACAATTTAGAATAGAAACTAAATTAGGAGACAAACATGTCTGATTTTCTCCAGATATTGTTTTAAAACACGCCAGTATTATTATTATTATTATTATTGTGTGTGTGTGTGTGTGTGTGTGTGTGTCTTAAAACTCCAACACACACACACACACACACACACACATTCATCACCTGCAGCCACGCTGTGATTTACCTGCCTCTGTTAACTTTACCCCCCCCCCCTTAAAAAACATTATGTTTCAATGACAAATTTACAAAGAAAAAGGGCGTTTAGTTCAATTAGCGCAAAAACCTTAACCTCCCACTTTAACCTTCCAACCTTAAGGAAACAAAAGAAATCTAGAGAATTTTGGAAAACGTAAAGTGTGAGTGTGTTAGTGTGCGTGCGTAAAACCGTCCTATTTCAGGAGGTTGTGAGGAAAAAAAAGAAGATAAAGGTGAAGAGAGGGCCACACAACAGAGAAGGTGCTGAGTGGAATATTTGGCCTCCCTGCACAGCTTGAAGTAACGCGGATCCTGATATTTAAGGTCGAGTACCGACAGACGCGGAGCGGCCGCGGCTCGGCGCGGATCCAGCTCCGTGACCTCCGCTGTTCACGGTTGGAGGACGAGGAGGAAGCGTACAGGGGCAGCGTCTGCCCTTTCTTTTTTCCTTTTTTTTTTTGTTTTTGACCCTGCAGCAGAAAGTTTCCCTTTGCTTCACTTTGGAAAACGTCGCACCCAGAATCGGCGCGTTAATGGATGGTGAGTTGAAATGTCCGATTCCAGCATCTCTCTCTCTGTCTGTGAGGAGCGCGCACAGATGCGCTGATTTTATAACAGAGAGAAACACTTCTATCTGAATGCCTGTCTTCTGTTCTATATAATGTGGTCATGTAGATACATATTTCCCCCCCACTCTATGCGCAAGGAAGTTGCTTGCGCGCACTCGCCCCTACTGGCACCACTGGGGCGCGTTCACGGACCCGGAGCAGACAGCCAGAGCAGCTGTAGCCTAAATGTCAGCGCTGCGTCACTGGATTCCTCACAAACAGGGAAGGGGACTTTTTTTTTGGTCATTACTTTCCAGACCGACTATACGTCCTCGCTGGTTACGAGCCAATTTGAAATCACCCCCCTCGGTTTACACGTCTGAATCTCCACCTATTGTTTGCCCACGCGCACAGAGACAAGCTCTTTGTTCATGAATGCTGCATTTGAGTATTCAAAGGCTCTGGCGGACATTTACATCCCTCCCGTTGAAGCCCGTCTGAATCGGTGAGGGCGCGCACCGCGCACCGCGCACCGGGCGCCGGTCCCCGCAGTCTGCCTGACGTTATGCTGCATCTGGAGCTCGAAAACATACATGTTTAAGTCATAAAATGTCACCGCTGTGACTGGACACACACGGACCGGAGCGCAAAAAATAAGCACGTGAAACCGGGTCCGGATGAGCAATAAGCGAGAAGCACACAAAGCACAAATCTAGCCACTGAATATGCATCAATATTAAAAATAATACGCACACCAGAGCCAGCGGCGTCGGAGAACTGAGAATGGCGGAGCGGGTCGTCTCATTACGCATGGGCGGTTTTCCACGCAGGAGCCACGGTTCCGTCTCTTCACGTCCCCCGTGTTTTTTTTTTTCTCCTGTCCCGTTCACCTTAACGAAGCCTCTTGGAAGAAAAAGCAAAGCAAACAAAGGCGTATGCGTTTGCTTTCCAAACGGCAATCAAAACACCCCAGAGAAGTGGCTGCGGGGAAATTCCTCCGACTGCGGCCGCGCGGACTAAGGAGTAAGCGGGATTTGCATATTTTGATGCGCTAATTGCCTTGATGTATTTAAATATGGCTGCACGTAGCTGATATGCTTGTCTACGTCATTGAACGTGCCCTCGCTGTTAAACTAAAACGTGAATCCGGTTGAATCTAATGGATACGCCTGCAATTAGGCAAAAAGGGGGGGGGGGGCATAATATGAGAGAAGATGCTTTGCAGTCACATGGTGTTTTTTATTTATATGAAATATGTGGTTGTGAGACACTCAACTACACATGAATAGAAATCGTTCTGAAAAAAACTGATTTTAAAACTGTAAAAAAATAAATAAATAAAATAGGTAATAATAATGATTGAGTTGCCGTTTTTTGCGCCAAACACAGAGAGAAAAGTGGTTTTCTCGCAGTGAGTGAACCGCTCCAACACGTTTTGCAGGAAAAACAAAAAAAGTCGAGCATTATATATTCACAAAAACAAAAAAAAAGTATGTCATCACCAAGAGAATTAAATGGAGGCTCAGGCTTCTGGTACTGGATACTGACAAGTAGGTCACCTCATTTAACTTTTTTTTGTGATAGATTTTTATTCTCTTCTCTCTCGTGATAAGATTATTAGACTGGGTGAGGTGAATCATAAGTCTACTAAAGGCCTATAATGTGCCCACAGGTCAACACTTAAGTTTAAAGCCACTGCCCCCCATGCCCCTTCATTCTTTTCCTTTTTTCTTTATTATTGACCTCATTCCAGACTTAGTTTGGGAATTGCGGCAACAAATCGTTTCCCCTCCTGTGTGAACGCGTTCCGCGTGTCAGCGCGTTAGCGGAGCGTCTGCAGCAAATTCACCATCACCCTCATCATCATCATCCTCAGAGAGGATCCAGCAGAGAGGCTCGCTGCGTAAACTGATCGGGGGAGAGAAAAGGAGGGAGAGGTCCACGCCAAAAAAAAAAAAAAAAAGCGCGAACAATGCTGCCTCAGTTCGTGCGTGCAACAAAAGAACCGAGGGAACTTGTTTGAATTTCAGAGCACGTCCTCTCCTCACACAGAAGGATGGACTTTACACCCCCCCCCCCTCAACACCACGCATACACACACCCCTCCTCCTCCTCATCATCATCATCACCACCTCCTCCCTCCTCATCCCACCCCACCACCAACAGGGGGAAAACTTGCCCACTCTGAGGGCTCAACTGTGCATCACTTTTCCTATTTGGTGCTGGGTAGACGTTATGGGAAAGTTGTGTCTCTCTCCCCGTGTCTCTCCCTCCC
This sequence comes from Eupleurogrammus muticus, assembly GCA_036785175.1. Lineage (NCBI taxonomy): Eukaryota > Metazoa > Chordata > Actinopteri > Scombriformes > Trichiuridae > Eupleurogrammus > Eupleurogrammus muticus. The sequence continues at coordinate 26,122,665 of JAYKQN010000005.1, forward strand.
TCCCCCCCCTCCCTCTCTCCATCCCTCCTTCCCCTTCTCCTCGTCTATCATGTGCTTGGGATATGCTCATAGTTTGCACAGAGCAGCTGAAGCACGCCTAATGCAGGCTACAGATTGTTCGCGGCAGTTTTTTAAAGTGATGCCCCCCCACCACATAACACGGCTGGGATATCTGAGGGGGACGTATACCACGTCGTGCGCGGTGTGCGCACGGACCCGACACCGCGCTCCTTCTTCTTCTTCTTCTTCTCCTTCTTCTTCTTCTTGCTCTTCTTCTGCATCTTCTTGCTCCTCCTGATCGGGACGTTTTCTGGTCGATTGCAGTGATTTGACTCCGCTTTACAAAGTAAGTGCAACTTTTGTGTTTGTGCCGATGGCGTGCGTAAAAGCGTGCGTAAAAGTAAAAAAAAATGTATATATATCAGGCTCTCGGTGTGGTGTGGGGTTGTTTTTTATGGGTTGATAAAAACCACTGATTCATGGTTAAACTCCTACGTATTTCCAGGGAATTGTGAGGTTTGTGACAGGGAACGTTTCCCTACTCGTTTTGGAATAAAGGCGCACGACGAGATCTTTGTTACTCCAACTAACCGGTAACTTAATCAAAGTCTGGTGCAGACCTGATGATATAAATTAATAATTCTTGTTTTTTTATATGAACATATATATTTTCACTCTCCTTATGTTCTGCTTTCTCATATTAAGTTCACTTCGGAGTTTATTCAGCCGTATCCTATATCCTTATAGTACGACTGCAGTGTCTTTCTCTTATTCTTAAATTTAAAAAAGACCATTTTTAAAAAGTATTTTTTAAGTCAAATATTGAGTAAGGCCTATATAGGATATAAATGAAGACGTTCCAGCTCTTTTGACCCGAGGCGGTGTGACATTTGAAATGGAGAACGCTGCTCGCAGGTTTATTTCAGTAAAAATGTAAAAATAAGAAAGAGAATACCCAGATAAGCTTATCAATAGTGCATCTTATAAAACGACAAGTTGATTTGGTTCCACAAAATTAGTTGAAATGTAAAAAAAAAAACAAAAGTGCTCATTTTGCTTTTATTCATGTTATCACGCGCTAAAGCGTCGCTGGATGAAATCACGCAGACAATGATACGAACAGAACTGAAGCCGTCTGACACCTTTTTTTTCCTCCACACTCCTCATTGTATCGTTAACCTCCACGGACAAATTTGGCTTATTATAATTACAAGAGGATCAGCAGGTTGCAGGTTGTGCTGTGATTAGCGCGGCCTCTGTGTGGGAGGCCTGTTCTGGAGCCTTTACCCTGACGAGCTGTGCTTCATAACGATGATCCTAATCACACCAAGGTGGTCTCACGGTTCCCCGTCAGCAGCGGGGACAGCAGTGGTTGCAAAGCCACGGGAAAGAAAAAAGAAGAAGAGGAAGAACAATGTGGAATTGATGCGTAAATGAGCGCGTTTGGGTGATTTCCAGTGATCTGTCATTTGGACATAACCAGGCAACTGCTCCGTGTCATATGTTTCAGCCAGATTGCTTTTTTTATTATTATTATTTTTATAAAAGGATGAGTGAATCAAAGAAATAACCCTGCAAGAGCTGCGGCTGTGGACATACGGGTGGTGTTTATAGTGATCCCCTATGGAAACGCTCAGGCCTTGAGTGAATCATATTCGCTCATTACTGAGGCACAGCCTGCGTTGGCCCCTCCCACACACACCGACACCAGGGGAAACTTGTGAGGCACATCTAAAACTGTCGCGTGTGAATGGGACACCTGAAGAAGCAGAAGAAGAAGGAGAGGAGGGAGCAGAAGAAGAGGAGAATAAAAAGTTGATGGTGCCACTGATAAATAATCCGGTTTAATTCGCCACATCACCTGATAGTCCACAGCCCACGTAGCCTTGTAGCCTGGCGCGCGCGCAGGCGCGCGCGTGTGTGCGTGCTCACACACGCAGATTTGACTCAATTACAGCCAGAGACTAAGACAGACTTTTTTTTCTCCCCTGAATTGGGTTTTATGATCCGAACTAATTCAAAGTGGAGCACAAGGTAGCGTGAAGTGAGCGGCGACCTGCAGCCGCTGCTGCTGCGCATGATCCATCACATGTTCCCCTCCTGGTGCTGTTGACTCGGTTGCAAAGATCCTATATATATATATATATATATGTGTGTGTGTGTGTGTGTGTGTGTGTGTGTGTGTGTGTGCATTTTGCTGAGCTATCGTTTAACTTGTTTTATTTCTGTGGAAAAAAAAGAAAAACGAGTGAGCGGTTTTTAACGCGCGTCCGAAGCGGCGTGAAGCGCTTTGGCTTTTTTTCTGATTCCGTGTGAGGCGACATGGCAGCAGCCTACCTGAATACCATTGTAGTCTACCCTTCGGATGCGACGACGACCAAAAAAAACCCCACTCAGAAAACAGAGAGAAACACAGGGGAACACAGGCGGCTGGTGAGGATTTCGCACAAACACCGAGCACGCGAGCGTCACCGAAGCCGCAACGAGGCTCGCGCTGGAACCGGAGCCACGAGCGCGTCGCTGCGAATAGGAAGCAGAGGCTGGACACGGCAGAGCCGCGCAGACAGCTCCAGGATGCTGCTCCCCAGTAGTTGCTGTTTGTTGGCTGCATTGTTTAGCGCCGCCGCATCTTCCATTAAATAAGAAGCAGAATCGCTCTCATCTGTGCAAAAAAACAGGGAGAAGAGAAGCATATGGTTTCCCTGCCATCCATTTTCATCCGTGTGTGTGTGTGTGTGTGTGAGGGAGCAGCGTGCAGACGCCGCCGCTGTAATGGACGCACATTGTGCGGACGGGAGGGCGCATTTGCGTTTTTTTTTTTTTTTTTTTTACATGACATCACCGCAGTTGCATCGTCGTGGTCCGAGGCCTTTGACCTCGCCGGGGCTGGTCCATATTTTGGCCACCCCCCTCCGCCCCCCCACCCCACCCACCGACCCGCCATCCTTCGGGGATGGCCCTTGTCCCTCCACTCCGGTCCAGACCGACCGACCACGCAAGCCCCGCAACAACGGACCCCTTTTCCTTTTCTTTTGGGCTTAAGAGTCGCCGACTTTATCTCTGCTCCTCTTAAGCACACGCTGGATGTGAACGGACAACTTGACACTCTTTGGGCCACACAAAAAAAGAGAGAAAGACAGAAAGAATGAAAAAAAACAAGCTCCTGTCTTCATAATCCGAAACATTCGCGTCGTAATTCCCTGCGCCGTTATTGCACTTTCCGCAGGAAACCGGATTTCCCCCTTTTTCTGCACCGTGTTTCTTCTCCGCCGGCCTCACAGGATATCTATTGCTGCTGCCACAACGACTTAATAGAGGCGAGAGAGCCTTTTGTGGGATTGAAGGTATTTGCATTGCAAATTAGGGCCCCTGTGCAAGGATGACTGCACCTCACCGCGATGTTCAAGGCCTCCTTCAACCCAGTAATATTGGTTAATGTCAAGAGCATATGACATTAACATTGGGATTATATAGCCTATAATTTTTCGAAGAATTGCTGCCTTTTCGACACTGGGTGTATAACATTTCGGACTGTGCAGTAGTGGGCCCTCAATGACAGAAAAGGGAATACAAGGAATATAAATGCACATTGTGATTTGCAAAAAAAAAAAAAAAAAAGAAAAGAAAAAGGGACACCGATGTCTTCTTGCTTTTAATCGAGTTTCTGAGAGATGGTGGAAAACTTGGGAGACCAGAAGAGGAAATGCACATGTGGATTATTGCTGGAGAAATGGGAAGTGGGTTGTTATCTTTGGTTATCTAGCTGTATGAGTGTTCTGCTCGTCATAAAGCTAGATAACCGAAAGTAAAAACTACTTCCAGACTCATCGAGGACTTGTGGAAGACTCGTGATTTATTGTCGCCTGACCCCCCCACCCCCTACCCCCACCTCCTCCTCTCACCCCCCACGTAGGCTACCTGAGATTGGCGATGTTAGTCATCCCTCTGACTTCATTGCTATTTATTTTCTCATTTTCCCCCACAGTGTGAATACGCTTCCTGTATCATGTGAGATATTGTCACCAGGCTGCAACAACTCTTTAATTGAATTAACAATGTTTTCAGGAGGTATGATGTACATTACTGTTGTGCACACACACACACACACACACACACGCTGAACTTTCCCTCAGGCCAGATATTGCATGTTAATATTTATAGCCTATTTGATCCTATAACGTGAGCTATGATTTGAAAAATTGTATTTAATCTGAATGGGAATTTTCAACGTAAGGTCCGGGGAATGAGAGAGTGACATTTAAGAGGTTTCTGTAGGAACGCCGTGCACGCTCCTTCTTGTTTCAGCATGATCGAGTCCAGCCGGGAAACGGCGCCGGCATCCCAAACAGTAGCCTAATAATTAGGACGTATACTGAACTGACAAAAATAGGGAGAGAGAGAGAGGGAGGGAGGGAGGGGGGGAAGGGGGTGAGGCAGAGGGGTGGAGTGGGGTTATGAGAAGGAGGGAGGTGGCAGAAGAGGGAGGGAGAGAGGGGATTGGGGGTGTGTGTGTGTGAGTGTGTGTGTGTGTGTGTGTGGGGGGGGGGGGGGGGGGGGGGGGGGTCGGGCCTGCTTAATTGATTCCGTTAACCGCAGTGCAGGAGATGTGAACGACTGGACGATCCCATTCCCACGCTCGGTTGGGGCAAGTGGCAATGCCATGCCCGGGCCCGATGTGACAGACAGCGCCGTGAGGGCCTGGGAGGAGGGGGGAGGGGGGCAGGGGAAGGAGGGGGGGGGGGGGGGGGGTAGGAAGAGGAGGGAGGGAGGTAGGGGAGGGGGGGAGGGGAGGGGATGGGGGCCGACAGGGGTCATGAAAAGACGTCAAGTGCACCAGACTCATCTGCATCCCCAAAGAAAGAGGCGACGTTTTCCCAGCTCCAGCCGACACACACACACACACACACACACACACACACACACACACACACACACACACACACACACACACACACACACACACACACACCGCTCCTAAAACTTGGAGGAGCCGTGGCCCTGAATCCATAATGTCTCCCCCTGATTGTACATATAATAGAGCTGGTTTTGGGGGGGGTCATTATCTTAAAACTATGCTGGGGTTTGTGAATTTAAAAAAAAAAAAAAAGGTGGAGTGGGGGGGGGGCAACTCTGTAATCCTTGCGTGGAAACCCACTTGATCGCAACGCTTGTGCTGAGAATGAGCGGTGGATGGATGGGGGGGGGTGGGGGGGGGGGGGGGGTGGGGGGGGGGGGGGGGGCGTTGTTTGAGTTTGAACTTGACCACTGAGTGGAGGAGGATTGTTGTAGATTAAGATTGTTGGAAGAACAAATGTTTGGGAGGCAAAAGGGTTAAATATTGGTGTCATAACCCCCCCCCCATGTAAGGACGTATTTTAATGATATTTCAATAGGTCGGTGGACTTTCCTTAGAGATTTAAAATGTATATTTTTTACATTTAAGTGAGACATTTTACACTTATAGCTGAGTTCATTTCAATGTGTGCTGTGCTGTTAGAGCGTTTCAAACACACACACACACACACACACACACACACACACACACACACACACACACACACACACACAAATGTTATGCTATGATGATCCATCAGGCTGTTTCCGGTCTAGATCACTCCTTTATCTATATAAAAAGTCAAATCATCAGTTTCTTTTTTTCCTAAATCTATTTTTAGTCTTTTGTGCCTTGGATTAAAGTGTGTATTATTTTTATCCCTGGAAAAAGCTGAATCTGATTAGCAGCATATGCTCAGTAATCTGTGATGTTGGCCGTTTTTGGGGACAGAGGATTATTTTTATTCAAGTGCGGGCCGAATTCAACTCTGCCTGGGCTGAAAAGGTCTCCCGCCGACTTTCTCACACCGTCAGACAAAAACTAGGTGTCTCCTGTTCCCGACCTCTGTCAAAGACAGCATACAATATCAGGTCGGTGGAGAGAAAATCTGAGAACACAGTTTGGGCAGCGGTGAATAAAGCAGAGTCTCATTGTCCTCGGTTAAGTCGTTTGAAATCATCATCCAGCTCCATGAAAGGGAACAGTGTTTTAATCTGGGGGACACGCTAAATGTCAGGCCCCGGAGTACAAAACTAAGCCACTATCTCCTCTCGTTCAGCCGCGACAGCACGTCCTCCTATGATGTATTTGATTTCCTACCTTAGTTTTCATGCAACAGAATGAGACAAAACATGCCCTTGTGCAGTATATTCAGATTTAAACCCGTGTTTCATCAGATGACTTCTAGGTGGGAGGTTTGGCTGCAAATAAAGCACCCACTCACATGTTTTTGTCCTTGCACCGTGCTAACCTTTAGGAACAGTCCAACGCTGAGATGTAGATTTAACAGGAGAGAGCAGCATCTTGCATGCATCCCCCCCCCTCCCTTTCTTGGCCACTTTCAGTATTCTCACACTGCATGAAGGAGCAGGCTGCAGTTTGTAATGTCTTCACTGTCTCTGGAGATGGAGGAAATCTCACACACTTCACTCACATTAACACCATATATATATATGTATATAGAGAGAGACGATGTGCCCTTTGTATCACATGTTATATATGTTATTGTAAAGCTGCATTTCTATTGTTCCTCGTGTCTCTCTCCATAATCTAGAGTTGTGTCATTTTTGTTGTGTGAGGTGACCAAAAGTACGCCTTTATATTATTTATGGAGTGTTTCTGCCCTGCAAGCGTGTTGCTGTAAAAAAAAAAGAGGAAACGAGACTCTGCCATTCATTTTTCCCAGCACCTGCATTTCCATATATATATATATATATATATATATACATATATATATAAATATAGGCGTGTGATTTGACTATGCATGCAGATGGGTGGTGACAGTCCCCCCCTGCTTCTCCTCTGTAAATGGGAGCCATGCTCGGCTGTGCCCTCCTTCCACGCTTCAAACATACAGTGCGCCACAGCCATTGTGGTCACGTGATTTGTTGAGTAACAAAAACCATGGCGACCGTCGTGCGAGGTGTTTTCATATTCATTGGACGGGCAATCAGCATATTTTATGTGAGCATGCCCGAGGTTTTTTTTTGTTGTTTTTTATGTGCTTCCTCTGTGCCCCTGTGCCGCGTATGGCAGGTGCAGCGAGCGGCTTTTTATAATATGTTTCGGCCCTGGGTAATTTCTGTGCCAGACAAAGGATGCGAATATACTCGTCATGGCTGTGTGTGTGTGTATTGTTTGCTCATTGTGGCCTACCCCCTCAGATTGTTTTGTAGTGACAAAGTGGTTGTACGTAGGAGTTTTTTTTTTTTTTCCCCCCACTAGGGAAGGCTGTCAGAGGCATCGGCTGCAGCGTTAGCCGGCAACAGTCAAAACTATTTCATCCAGGTTCACTGAGCTGCAAAACGCAGAGCCGCTTTCATGCTGCCGAGGCTGACTGGTGTTTTCCTACGTTTGTGCGTCTTGTGTGTTTGCACGACAGGGTGTTTTTCCTGTGCATTTGTCTCTACGATTAACTAACCCGGGCGTCTATGTGGGCTTTAGCTTGCGAAGCTACTACATCATGTTGATGAAAGGGAACAATAGCTGTGTCTCAGTCAACGTCTGTCTGTCTGGCTTGGGCCGTGTCTCTCTCTCTCTCTCTCTCTCTCATGTGCCATGTGTGTGTGTGTGTCTCCTGGACATGAACTTGAACTTGAGACAGGCAGCCAGACACCATCTGTGCACCAGGGGTAATGAATTCAGTGCATTCATGGCTGCGGTGCAAGCCTAGGCCACCGCCGCCCATTGATGAGCAGATGACCCCTATAGTCTGAGTTAGCTCTTCATCACTAATAGAATTCAACAATACCAGCTGGTAGGGGAGTTTATTTTGGCTGTGTGAGAAACAAGAGTGCTGGTGGAGCATGTGTGTGTGTGCGCTTACATGCATGTGTCTGCTTGTCAGTGTTTGTGCGCGCATGCCTTGTTATACAAAACGAAATCTGAAGCCCTACACGCTCTCCTCCTCCTCCTCCCCGTTCACCTCAGTATCTGCTGTATGCAAATTAATTGTCATGCACCTTTTCCCCCTTTTTTCATCTGTTCGTACTTTCCCTGCTACGGGAAAGCCAGCGGCCTGCTGTGTTAACGGCACCAGCCGTGTTGAATTTACTGCCTTGCTAATTGAAAGGGCCGGTTCAGTATTTCCCCTGATGAAGGGCGGTAAATGAATGAGGCATGACCCTTAAACAAGCCGTGAATTCCTGCAGGTTCTCCTCCTTCTTCTTCCTTTTCCTTCTTCTCTTCCTCGAGCTCAAGCTTCTGTCACAATCACACACACACTCTCATGCTCACACTCACTTACGCGCATGCGCACACAATAAGGCTTTTCCCTCTGGTTGGTGTCGCCACGGCAACGGTAGGTGAGATCACCATGCGAGTGGCAGCATCAGCCCCTCACCGATGCAGGACAGGTTCCTGGTTGCCGTGTGCATGTGCATGTGTGTGTGTGTGTATGCATGTGTTTGTGCAGGTTGAAACTAACACCCCCACACCCCCGATCCTTGTTTTCATGGCTCTGACAATGTTCCAAGCATGAGGTCGCCTCACATTAGTTGATTTTTAATTGATTTAGTGTGATCCACTCGGCAAGTTGAGGTCACGCTGTTCTCAGCTGCTCGATGAGTCTCAGGCTGTGGGTGATACACATATATATATATATATATATATATATAAACGTCTCAAAACGCGCAAAAGGTTCCGACGGATCGGCCAGCCATAACTTTTCCCGATAATCCACTAAGGAATGTCATGGTCGGGCCCTTTTTAATGACATCATGCATGGCCACTTGAGCGTCTTGTGGGGAGCAGCGGGCATGCTGTGCTCTGCCACGCCGTGTGGCCCCCCCCCTTCTCGCTAACTGCGTGGATATGCATGGCCGACATGTTAGACAGGCACCTCGCGAGTGGCCGTGTACGTCTGTGTGTCTGTGTGTGTGTGCTGCAGCTTTGTTGAGAATGCACAGCTTAATTGTGATTAAAACAAGAATATTGCAGCCACAACCACAAGGTGAAGCCCAGAACTGAAAAAAAAACTGGATCCAGGGAAAACTTGTCAGTACACGACCAACACCACGCCGACACACATGCTCTCAGAGTAATCTTATGATTGGCTGCAAACATAATTGGCCTATTTAAAATTTCAAGCATGTGTTTATTCCCTTAATTGTCCATCGACGCTGGAGTAAAGCCCAAAAAAAAAAAAGATGGATGTCCTTAATTAGACACATGCAGAGGCTTTTGTCTGCTCAGACCTGTCTGTGTGTTAGACAGCAACCACACGTTTGTCCTACATTCAGAACCTCAGGATCCTCAAAGCAACAAAAAAGAGCAGAGATCTAATATATATCTCTAACTCTTATGATATCATATATATATATGGTATATCCAACAAAATGATGCTTAAAACATTGTCATCTTTGGACATCATTCAGATGGCTTAGTATGAGTTGAGGTCTACATTTATGTATATATATATATATATATATATATATATAGACATGCATTGCTGGTGCCATATTATATGTATCATTATTACCAATTATAAAAATGCTGCTTAAAATATTGTCAATCTTTAGACATAATTCAGATAAACAACTAAACCTTAAGTTACTGATATGATGGGAATATCCATTGAAATTATGCTTAAAATAGTTGAGGTCAATATGGTGCTGGTGCCATATTATTATATCATGATTACCAATTATAACCCTTATAAACCTATATATATATATATATGCTCTTACTAAGCTATCTGAATTCTGAAATAGATCTAAAGTTGGTTGCTGGTTTTAAAAGCAGAAATGAAAAATATTCTACTTTAAAAATAGAATGTGGTGTTGGTGCCATATTATATATATCATTATTACCAATTATAACAATGCTAACAAATGGTACAATAAACCTTATGTTACTGATATGATGGGAATATCCATTGAAATTAGGCTTAAAATAGTTATATATATATACATATATATATATATATATATATATATATATATATATATATATATATATATATATATATATATATATATATATATATATATATACATATATATGCATTGCAGGTTTTTAAGTAGAATACGGTGTTGGTGCCATATTATATATCTATTTTTCACCTGTATTACCAATTCTAATAATGCTAACAACTGGTACAGTAAACCTGCAGTTACTAGATATCAATACTGTGTCAGCAGCACCACACAATCAGGCCGTGTGTGTAAAGCCGGCTGTCAGCCTGTCTTCCTGGATATCTGTGCTCCGCTGACTTTTGATTATGCAAATACCATGCGGTATAAATAAATTAGTATAATTGCATCTGAAATATGCTTTGAATCTCCCCCAGAAGATGAAAGGGTGTAAATAATATATTTTGCGTGGATGCATTATTCATCCTTCTATTAATTACAAACACTGGAGCACACACACACACACACACACACTCAATGTGCAACATGCTATATACTCTCCATTCATGTGGTCTGGATCCTGCTTATTATTATTATTTTTATTTATATATACAATATCCTTCATGCATGTTCGATGCTGAAGTACTTGTAAATTAAATTGCTAATTGTCTGTCACTGCGTACTCTACCTCTCAACACACACGGCCTAATACGGTTTCTAAACCGTGATTAACTTTTATTATTCGCCAGGTAATTAACGTGAGATCTGACTCCGTTATTCATCGTTCTTGCTTTACACGACGCGTAAACACGCCCCGTAATGTAATGTGAATCAAAACAGGGGGCGAAGAAAGGGCCTCGGAACACATTAAAAAAGCATAAACACTACTACAATTAAGACACGCCAAGCTTTTCCGCTCCTTTTTTTTAAAAAGCATATGGTGCCGAGGCCTCCTCGACGCAATTTGAATACAGCGGAAAACCGTTTGAAAAATATATGCTGTTTGGCAATTAAATTATATGGGTGTCTCGGACTTGGGGGCCGGTACCGGCGCGTATAGAATAGCGAGCAGCGGTTGCTACGCTCGCATTAGCATCTGGCCCTTTTATGTAAATTTGATGAGAAAGGACTCATGCATATACGCCGGGGCTGGGGTGTGCTCGCCTAATATCCTTATTAGAGAGGGGTGAATTAAATATTTATTAAGGGGGCTAAGGGTTAGGAGGGGGGGGGGGCCTGTCCTGTGTTGTCATGAGGACCCGAGGTGGAAGGAAGGGGGGGGGGGGGGACGAGGAGGAGGAGGAGGTTGGCTTCTCCCTTACGAGTGTCTCTCTCTGCCTCAAGGTGCCACCATCTTAAGGCGTTTGGCAGCAGTGAGAGTGTGAGGAGGGTAGAGACCTAAAATGTCCGCTGGCATAGACGCCGCGCACGCATACACATTAACGCATACACATATTTTTCTGCAGAGATGGAGGGGGGGAACACGGAAGCCCCCCCCCCCCCTTCCCCGAAAGCCAATTATTCAATTACTGTCATCGGGCGAGCTGTGCATGCTGAGCATTTAATTTGCATGTATTAATGCCCTCGATTACTGTCGCCTACCGGATCGCCTGTGTTTAGCTTCCTGATGCACGCCGCTTTCATCGGGCTGGCGGCGCTTAATTCTTGCACCGTGGACACAAGAACTAAAACGATAGTTAAGTTGATATTCAGTGTTTTAATTAGCCGTCGCCCCCTTTTTTAAAATCTAATTAAATACAATTTGCATGTTGGCTGCTTATTGAGGATTTAAGACTAAACAATGCACTTCCTTTTGGAGAGATTTTACGTTACATGCATTTTATTTGTGATGTTAAACTGTCCATCATAATAATATGTGGTTTTACGTAATTACCGAGCAGAGTTTGTCACTTCAAAGCTCCTCTCAGCGTAAAAACAACAGACCGTATAGACAGGTATTTATTTACCTGATACCTGGAGGATAGATGTAAGCTGCCTTAGGTGAACAATTACTCAAAAGAAAATTTTCTTTTCACGGGAGGGTTGACAACGCCTGCTCTTAAAAATACTGTAACACAAAAAAAACGACAATACGAATTCCATAAAGCAAGAGACAGGAAGCCGGTGACAATATTACAAATTTATGTAAATCAGAGCTCTGCTGTTCTCTCCATCATTTTCTGTCTCCTTCCCCTCTTACTCACTCTCGCTGTCACGTACACACACTGTAGCTGACCTCTTCTATCTGTTAATTATCATAAATGTGCTTAGTGAGGCAGCGCGCACACGCATACACTTGCATACACACACACACCTGCAGTGCACGTTGCACACACACATTGTTGGGTGAGATACAGCCACAGCATTAGCTTTCCCTTTCATCCTGAAGTGCTCCTGAGGCGTAGCATGAAGAAGAATGTGCAGGAAATTATTCAAGATGAATTATGCCACACATCATCCCCCATTTTTTCCGGCCTTGACACACACGCACACACACACACACACACACGCAGTATGTGGTTCATGCCAGTATCTGACAATATGTTATTGGAGGTATTTGATTACTATTCACAATTAGAATATTGATTCATACATCGGTGGATGTTTAAAGGGGGAAGTCGTCACATTCGTACGATCGTATTATCAAAGTGTGAGAGTGTGTGTGTGTGTGTGTGTGTGTGTGTGTAAAATATGTCCGTGCTCGCCCTTTTATCCCTTTTATAGATGCACAGGGTGCATATACAACATCAGCTGTTTCCCCAACCCTGTTTCCTGTGATGAGTGGTACGCCCCGGCGTGCCGCCATAGAAGTGAGAATAATTAAAACGGCGGCGTGTTCCAGCCTGGCGTCGGCTAATGGATTGTTACTGCGAGGAAATAAGACGGGCAGCATTATCGGGGGGGTGGAGGGGAGGAGCAGGGTGGCACGGCAGACCTCGACTTTGGATAATGAAACACCGTAAGCCGCCCCGGGTGGACACACCTCTAGTAAAAAAAAAAAAAGAAGAAGGGAAATGCTTTTGTTCTTTTCATATTCGTAGGTGTGAGCGGCGTTTCAAGTCACTTAAGAGGCATTTTTATTTGTTCATTCTATAACATTAACCGTGTGTGTGTGTGTGTGTGTGTGTGTGACATGTATACAGGAGCATGATTTGCATTATGTTGAGCATCCTCTGCATCACCACGCCGCCGCTTTAGGGTGGGGGTGCAGGGGGGTTGATTCCTGGCACTGTCGCCACCCCCCCCCCACTCCTCACACACACACACACACACACACACACACACACACACACACATAGGGTAGAGTGAGGTGGGGGAGAGGGAGATAGAGGAGCAGGAGGGAGATGGGATGAGACAAGCCACACAAGCCGCAAAGGGAACAGGGTGAAGGTGGAAGAGGAGGGGGGTTGGGGGGGGGATGCTGTGCTGTATAGTTACCCTAAACCCTGCCGTAGGGCTCCAAACACACACACACACACACACACACACACTGGTTCACCACACAAACCGCAAGACCCACTTGGAACATTGTAGAACATTGCATCGGGGAGCATGAGAATATGCCCTAGATACAGACATCCTAGTTGTCGGGTTTTCTCCTTATGGCCCATTTCTCATGATGTGTTAATTGTATTTAAAGGTTATAATCATGCCTTTTTTAAAGTTTTTATCCCCAGGATCTATGTTTTATTGCATTTTTTTTTGTGACATTTGTATTTGATGATCTACGACGTGAATAAAATCAAGAGCTAAATCACGAGAGTCTTGTGTGGTGCATTATTAATCCTCCGTGTAGCATCCTGAGAGAGTGTGTGTGTGTGTGAGTGTGTGTGTGTGTGTGTGCGCGCTTTGATATAGAGCTCAAATAAAACGTGGCATCTGTCAGTTTCATATTGACACGCCGGAGAAGACTCGTGATCACTTGGGAACACAACAGGAAATAAATCCAGAGCAGAGGAACTCCATATGCTCTATATTCTTCTATATACCTTGAATCACAGCCACACAGAAAAAAAAAATCATTTTACGATTTTGGATAAAAAGAGCAAAATAAAAGCACATTTGAATAATATTTTTTCTTTGTAATTGGAGTCCAGTAGTTTTCCTGGATTCTACAATCTCCTCACATGAGGAGAATGTCAGCAGTCACATGTGGTTTCTAACAGAGATAAAGGAATAAAAAAAAAAAAAACATGCGATGATTGAAGGACACGGCCATTGATTAGAGCGCGTCGGCATGTCCCCGCGTCCTCTCAGGTCAAACATAAGGTCGCCAACTAACCAATAGACAGCTACAATCCATTATGGCCGCCTTTGACCTTAAAGGCTGTCGTCCTTTGGCCTTGACCTTTGACCTGCTCAACCCTCCAGCGAGAGGAGCCTCAGGTCAAGGGTGGTAGGGCTCTCCTCACAGCTTCAGACTTTCATTTCTTACACTGAAATTATTTCGAAATCATGTTCCTAGGAGTAAAAGAAATTCTCAGGAATCTAATTTTTACACTTCTATATTAGCAAAGTTTCTTATTGATGTTTGGAAGTGTGAAAAAGGCCGTGACCTTCAAACGATCTGAAACCGCGAAGGTCTTGGGTTTGAATTGCTATTCGTAGCCGAGTGTAGAGGGTTGTGGAGACATTTGCACAAAGTTATTGCCAATTAAAAAAATTCTGCAGGTAAATTTAGCAACGATAAATGCTACTTCTGTTTCCTCCTCCGTCCATATAAGTGCGTGTTTGCTTTGTATTTCTTTTCTGTTTTTTTGTGGATGCATTTTAATTGTGATTTGCTCAAGAAAAATATTGTTTAACATATAAAGGTTACATCTTGGTAAACATATTCACTCCCTGCCTGTGTGTGTGTGTGTGTGTGTGTGCATGTGTGTGTGTGTGTGTGTGTCTTCCATTGCTGCAGTCATGGAGAAATGGAGCAGCAGGACAGGAGCAGGAAGTAGAGGTCAACGTGAGATCTCTGGGATTTTGCTCTCCACTGAACCCACATGAGGTAAGCTTGGGTTAATAAACCAAAATGTGTGTGTGTGTGTTTGTGTGTGTGTGTGTGTGTGTATGAATACCTATTAGCCTATGGGATGTATGTGCGCATGTGCAACATCCTGTTAGTATTATTTAGTATTTGCCTGTATCCAGCAGAAATGACCCTAAATTATCATTAATCCTAAACCACGTTATCACATATTTGTGAGATTTCTGCAAAAAAAAATCATTTTACTTAAAGGTGAGGGTGTTTTCATCTCCATTATATGCACAAAAACAATGTGTTAAAATATGGTCGAAAACAGCCAAATTTCTTTGCCCCCCCCCCTTCTGCTGGTGTGTGTGTGTGTGTGTGTGTGTGTGTGTGTGTGTGTATTTGCCTGCAGCAAAGTTGGCTCAGATGTGTGTTGGGTGAGAGGCAGAGATGTTAGCAGTGGACCAGAGGACACGGCAAACAGTCGTGGCCAATATCAAATCCCATAACCTCTTCTTTGTCCACACACACACACACACACACACACACACACACACACACACACACGCAATCAGGGAGTGATTTCAGAAATTTTCCTCCAGACTTTGAAATCCACGCAGGAACGCTAATTGCCCTCCGCCCTGGCGTTGTTTGGAGGACATCTTACTCCATCAATTAGACCTCAGGGGCTTTATTACGTTTTAATGAGCCGATCCCGTTCATGACAAAAAAAAACAAAAAAAAACGCTTATTGTATTAGCCGGTGGCGGCAATTGATTATGCTCGTCTGCGTGCGCTTTATTTCAACTTTACCATTTTTTTCCTTACAAAATATGATTTTTAGAGAGGCGGAGGTGGTGGATGATGGGTGCTTGACATAATGTTACCATCAGCAGCAAATATAAAATAACACACACACACACACACACACACACACACAACAATGGCACACAGTGGCACCTTTGGTAGGAAAAGATAAAATAAAATAAAACGGATGAGGGGACCCCAGGTGACTCTACATGTTCTGTGCTGAAAGTTCTCAGAGTTAAAAGTTTATTTCTGAAGAGGTGGTATGTCAGCGCCCGTGGGGGGTCCCCGTGTGCGTGCGTGCGTGCGTGCGTGCGTGGTGTCACTCGTCCTAATTACTCCCCATACTCACACACACGTTTTGCTGGAAACCGCTCAGAAGGGCCAATTAGAAGGGCTGGGGCGAGTCGCCGGGTAGAAGAAGTCGGTGTAGCCGTCCTGATGCACCACAGAGAGAGAGGACGCCTCTTATAGAGGAACTGAAGTAAAGGACGCCTTTATTACCTCAAAAAGTGATTTAAATGGTGTTTTTCTGCAATGAAAACGTCATCACTTTCAGGTAAAATGCGAGTTTCAGTTATACAATTTGTCCTTGACTCACCAGAGGTCACAGCAAACCCATTATGTTATATTTCATTATTATTCCAAGGTAATTGGAGCATTATTGGTGATTACTGTGGATAGTGTCTGGCCACAGTGGTGATGCCAGAAAACCATTCCTAAAGAGGAAGTGATTACCTATAGACTGCAGACAGAAATAGAGCAAAGCTTTGCTTACCAGTGTTAAAAAAAAATCTTGTTTCATCAGTTTAATAAGTCCGAATTTTTAACCGAACGAGAAACAATACACACAGCATTTTCTGTACATACACAGCCCCTGATAGACATCACTCTGAGATAAAAGCCCAGCCCTCGAATCATGTCAGGGTCACTGAACCCCCTTATATGTGACTTTGCATTATTTATTTAGAAAGGTGGGCTTTTTTTTTTTTAACAGGTAACATCTACCCCCCCCATCAGCCACTGGCCGTGTGTGAAGACAATGACAGGGTCACAGCATTAAAGCAGAAACAGGAAACCAGGACAGCTTTCTGTCCTGCACAGATACTGATGCACTCTGACAATATAAGGAAATGTTCCCATTTGAAACCAGGGCAATGGCTTTTTTTTTTTAGACGAGGAGGAGGAGGACTACTTCCTCTTTCTCTCCTTCTCTCTTAATAGCTCAATTTCTGTGATCATGATTATTTTTTTCCCCCCTCGTCTCAAACCTAATACTCTCTTCATTCTGAGTATAAATATGAACGCAGATTGTTTATTATACAGTATAGTGTCGCCTCATTGCTTATGCCGTATTCATAATCATTTATCAGACGTGGACATGGTTTGTTGGGGCGACAGACAGCAGCAGTAAGAATTTGTGAATACGAACCCACCGGTCCTGTAGGTCGGCCTCCGCAGCATCAGAGCTCGCCCACGGCGATTAATGAAGTCGTCTGCATGATTAAGGAGCAAAAGCCTCCGTGTGTGTGTGTGTGTGTGTGTGTGTGTGTGCACGCCGTCTTTAAACAGATAAAACAACACCAGAGAACAAAAGACGCCGGCTCCATTCACAAAAAAAATAATATAATAATCAATTTGTACAGAACAGGCTTAATTCTTCATGAGCAGGTAGAGCAGCAAACAATAATAAAGTTGTGACTAAACCAGGGAGAAAATTCTACATTATTTATGAAAATATGTATTTTTTATTATTTTCAGTGATTTAGTTTCCATCTATAATTTTCCTATTTCTCTATTTGTCGAGTAATTCCATATTTCATGCTTGGATGCCATCCTTTCCCCCCCGTGCTATATATATATATATATATATATATATATATATTGCTCGATGCTCGTGCCTCTTAGCGATAGCACAGTGTCCTTTTCCATGCTTGTGCAGAAATTCCACAAATCTAGAACATACCCATCGTTTTTTTTTTCCTCCCCCTTTCTTCTTCCTCATTCTGATGTATTACATTATCATTGGTCCACCAGGGGATGAGTCTGGTATTTGTAGAAAACTCCTCTGGTCGATTTATAATTAAAAAACAGATAAAACTACATTTTTTTCCCCCTATTTTTGTAAATGTAATATCCAAGTAGCTTTTGGCTGGGCTGTCTAAGCGCGCTGCGTGGGGAGGGTTTCCTCTGCATCATCGTACAGTCAGAACAAAGGATATGCACATCGTAAAAATCATGCAAATGAATGCAAATCGCTGGCAGCAAGGAACAGAACAGCGAGGTGGCAGAAAAGGGGAGTTTGTATGAGCAGGGGAGGACGCCGCGGACTTTGTTTATTTATTGTGTATTTATTTATCTATATGCACCGCTCGCTGGACATCCTTAATAACCGACGTGTTGGATCTTCCTCTGCTTATAAGGAGTGGAGAGATCTGTTTACTCACAACACCTGAAACGTATGAGGCTTTGTATTGTGTCTTTTATTCTACTGGAATCTCTTCCCGTTTTTTTTTTATTCATTGAGGCTATTCTGAAATTGCAGGTGAATAAAATTGTATGCATGTGTGCAATATTGTGACCCGAGAAGTGCAGAGCAGACGGTAATAACAGCGACGCTAATGAGACGTTCCTCCTCACCCTCCCAGTGAAACCTTCATCTGTATCAGACATGTGAGTGCGTTAAGTAATGGGGGGATTCGCTGGAAACGAGCCACGTTAGCCTCCATTTTCCTCGAGTCCGGAAAAAAAAACTCAAATACTAGTTTGTATTTGGTTCTCAATCATGAATATTTAAAACACTTGTAGGGTCACCTGCAAATATCACACATGCATCAGCGCGGCGCGTGTGCAAAAGACGTCCATTTGCATGCTGAAAAGTTAAAGGTCACAATGCCTTTATTCTAAATAATATATTTTCATTTGTGCAATTCCAAAATACAACGGTGTTGCACAATGTGTTTCATCACAAATTAATTTTTAAACCTGTATTAAACCCTAATTTGTATATAAATCCTAGATAATCCTGTAATACATTTGTAATAAATGGGAACGGACTCATTTTTTTTCAAAGCACATATATTTTTGTCATTAAATTAATTCCTGCAGTATCGCTTCCCTCGACAAAACGCTGATATTAATGTAGACGTGGTTCAACAATATCACATTCTGGGGCTTTCAGAGCCTCGCAACAATCGGTAATTTGTCTCAACTTGCATGCAAAAAAAAAAATCATATTTAAATAATACCGCCCTCTTTGAGACACACACACACACACACACACACACACACATGGGCTTACCCACAGACACAATATGGTAGGGGGGAAAAAAGGGGGGGGAGGGCTCAGACAGACGTTCACAATTGTGCATAATGATGTTAACATTCCTGCATGTCTAATGCAGGGGATATTGAGACAGACACTAGCTGGTTGGCGGCCCTGCTGCATGTTGTGTGTGTGTGTGTGTGTGTGTGTTCACTGTAGCGCTGCATAATGACGTATTAATTGCGGCCCGCGTGCTCACTGGTGGCGTCCACGGGGTCTCCGATGCCCATTGTTAATCTCATCCAACATATGCAAGATCACACTGCACTTTATTCTGGAAATCGCACATATGCACCGAGAACGGCTCGTTGTTATCACTCGCCGCACAATAGCGAGCGAGGCAAATGCTAAATGGTGAGAAATGGTATTGCAACACAAATTAAAAAAAATATATCCACACCCTCACTAATTGTATTTACAAGTAGTGGCTTTCAGGGTTTGCTTCAATTTCCAAGATCCTTCAATACTCTCTTACATATATATGTTTTTACACTTCCTTTCAAATAGAAAAACATAAGGGATGTGTGTGTGTGTGTGTGTGTGTGTGGAGGGGGGGGTGAATATGAAAATGAAGCGGAGGAATCATAAAAGGCGGAAACAAAAGAGGGGGCAGACAGCACACACACACACACACACGCACACACACGCGGAGAAGGACAGGCAAAAGATGAAGCTCATTTTTTCCGTGGGCACCCAGTGGCGTCTGCATTGCAGATCGCTGAAATCCCCCTCGAATGCGTCCCTGGGCTTAAAGGGGGGGTGGGGGTGGGGGGGAGGGATGAACAAGGGATGGGTTTATGCTATCTCTGCTTTGGTACACTTTGTTTTTTTTTTTTTTTTTTTTTTCCTCCCCCCACAGAAATATATATAAATATATTTTTCTGTCTGTATCAAATGTCAAGTTAATTTCCTGGGTGCTATGAGGGATGTGTCCTCCCCTTCGGTATGTGTGGCAGGGCGGTGGATTGTGGCAGGGTGTGTGTGTCGGTGTGTGTGTGTGTCAGTGTCGGTGTGTGTGTGTGTGTGTGTGTGTGTGGGTGAATGGGGAAAGGGAAACGGGCATGGTAAGGCAATGTGGGGGAGACGAGAGTTGCTGTGTGTGTGTGTGTGTGTGTGTGTGGAGGGGGGGTTCAGTACAGTGTCTATAAATTGGCTCTCTCTGAAGAGCTAGAGAGGTGTGTGTTGAAAGTGTATATGCGTGTGTGTGTATCTACTCGTGTAAGAATATGATCCAATTATTAATAGATGCTTTTGTCAGTGTCCCTACGCTCATGTGCCAGTCCTTATTTGTGCTTTCACGTGTTCAGCTCTTTTGAAGCTTCATCTAAATTGAATCCTAACGCCAAAAGAAGAAAACAGAAAAAAAGCATTATAATAGTTGTGTAGTAATTCGGTGTCATTGTAAAACAGTAGAAAATCTCCCCACACCCAGGTATTTCTAGACCATATAGTTATGGATTTAATGCACTTATTCCAGGTTTTCCCTCATTGTCTGAGCAATAGTGATATTCTACCACTTATTTATACAAAACACAACCTTCAGCTTCTCTCCTTTTGTTCTTTTTATTTGCATTGGCTTATGTATGCAAAAAAAAAAGATGCGAGGCTGCAATTTGTGTTCATATGCACAAATGTCCCTTAGCCATATGTACATATATATATATATATGTGTGTGTGTGTGTGTGTGTGTGTGTGGTTTACCTGAATGATTTCTTGCATTTTTTTTGCACGCAACTGTTTGTGTATGAAGGCAAACTGTATATTTTGTGTATTGTAGGTGTAAAACGTCTTGTTGCAGAGAAAAAGGATTATGCATTTGTCAGCCGTGCTTACGCTGATGTATACTCCTGCCCCACAAATGTCACATCCCATAACCCAGAAAAATTACACCGGTCCCACCTAATTACGCATATTCATGACGCTGTTTTGCATAGCGCTGGTAGCATGCTTGCTGCTACGAGCCGCGCAGCCAGCTGAGGGATGTGGCGGAGTGAAAGGGCTTTCAATCCACTGATTCAGTACGTCTCCGCCAGCATCAGCTTGATAACACTACCTCCATGCCTCCATTTTTTTTTCTTTTTATGATCCAAGACCATTATGGAGAGAGAGTTGTCCCTTATTCCTTCTGCAGTCAGTCATACTGCTGCTGCCTGCAGCGCTTTTTTTTTAAATAAAGAAATTAGCTTTGTCCTAGATTATGAAGGTCATTCCGAAAATGAATCAGACTCCATCTCTTGTGGAGAATTGTGTTGGTCACTGGTGATGAACTATATGTAAATAACAGGGTGGGGAGGGAAATAGAGAAAGAGATAGAGAGAGAATCTAAATGAAGTTATGGCTCCAGAAGAAAGACAACGGAAATGGTGTTGGAGGAAGAGATTGAGGGCGATGGATGGGGGGGGGGGGGGCAGGATGAGTCCTGGTGGCCGGCATCACCCGCTTGTTGTGGCACTTGTTGGAACAGACTTAATCAGACTCGGCCCGGCGGTAATGAAGCGGAGGGGCTGGCTGTGCCACCGGTTGGGTAAACAGCGATTGTTTCAGTCCGGGGTTCCCAAACACCGGCAACAATGGCGCCATTGTCCCGCCAGCTCTCATTAAGCGGCCAACCAGAGACGAGGAAGGGGGGGGGGCGGAGATGGGTGAAAAAGGGGCAAGAGGGGAGTAGAAAGGAGAGAGCAGGAGCGAGTGGGAAGCTGACAGCAACAGAGAAAAAACGTGGGATGGAGGGAAATGGTGAGATGTGCTTCTTTGATCCTGGTCTTTATTTTTTTTACCCCCCCCCATATATGTCCATATATCCTTCACTCTCTATCCTGTCCTCCTATCTCCTCCTTTGGCTCTCATCCCTACTTCTTTGCCTCCACTTCTGCCATATGTCCTTTGTTCCTCCTCCTTTTTTTCCTCTTGCATCGGGGATGCTAAGGGATGCTTTGGCTGTCATACCACCTTTGCATCACCTTTTTCCTATCGAGTGCAGGGAGAAAAGGAGCGAGAAAGAAAATGAGGATGGGGGGGGGGGGTGGATGGGAGAAGAGAGGAGAGGGTGGGTGGGTTTTAGGAGGGGGGGGGGCCAGCAGCAGCAAGACAAAAAGAAAAGATCACGCTGCTTCCTGGCTTAATGAACATGGGCAAAGGATGATCACAATAGAATACATTATGCTCTTGTTAGTAGAGGCAATCAATTAGCGGGGAGAGGCAGCGCCATTGGCACATAACCACCACCACCGCCACCGCCGCCGCTCCCGCCTGGGCACCAGGCTCATTCACGGCTCCAAACGAGTGACCCGGGGAACCCCCCCCCCTTCCCTACACACCACCCCCCCCGCCCCTTCTCCGCCGTTTCTTTCCCACCCTCAATGCGCAGTGGCCACAAAAGATTTGATTTCATTCCACCGATGTGAAAAGGGGGGGGGGACATCATTGAATTTGCATTTCCGCCCACATTCACTCGGCGTTAGTTGAAATATTGGTCAGGTTCCTCCACAGTCAAAGGTCCCACTGTTTGAATGTGTGTGTGTGTGTGCGGGAATAGGAAGATTTATTAAGCAAGGGGTAGTTCCCTAAAACTGCATTTGGTCACCATCAAAAGCTGCGGACTTCCTGGATGGAAAAAGTGACTTTTCTATCGCTGAAGTTTGGCTTCACACGAGCTGAGAATCAGACATGACAGCATCTCTGCTGACTGACACTGACAATTGCATAGCAAATTGTCACTCAGGTCCGATCAGCAATTCATGCAGTAGTTGGTCTGAAATTCCTTCATCGTCTTTCTTCACCCCCCCCCCCCCCCCCCCCCCCCCCCCGCACCCCACCCCCTATGTTTTCTTCTTCTCTTGTGTCAGCTAGAGGAATAGTTCCAGATAATGGCAGCAATCTATATTGTGAAAGTAGCTCTGCCTTAACACAGGCACAAATCACCAGTGTCAGGCCGGGGATCTGTAAAAGTGCTGGTGATGAGTAGAACACGCTGCTTTCAATGAGGAAGTTCTCGCCGTGATTCCAGGTCGAGGTTGGAAAATGGAGGATACAAAAAAAAGGGGAATTGAAGGGAGGGAGGAGTGGAAGAAAAAATAAATATAATAAATGGATTTTGGATCAGGAAATGTGTTGTTGCCGTGTATTTTTTTCCAGGGGGGCGGGGGGGCCTTTTGCACTCTGCGTGCATCTGCAGATAAGTGTGTGTACACGTGTGCATATATTTCAATCACATTTCCATTCACGCTCTGGAACACAATTTATTATATAATCCGTGTACACATTTTCCCTTCTAAATGATCTGAGTGCTTGTGTGTTTCAGGTTAAATCCTGCTTTTCTATTTGTACACATACAACAGAATATACATTGCAGACGAAATACAAGGTTCCTGGTTTTATTGTCCATATTCAATGTGTGCATCGCTAATGCATATTTGAATAGAAGGTGCTCCACAATTGACATATTTCCTGTTCTTACCAGAGAATCTGTAAAGTGGATTTTATCTATTTCAACATGATCACGAGTGCATATATGGAAGTGTTTTGTTGGTCTTCAATGTGCCTGGGGAGGGTGCAGGGTTGCATTTTGACCTTTTTTCCACAAAGGAAAATCTCAATCTTAGTGCATACAGCATGTGAGCTTGTACATTTTGTCTGTTGTAATATTCAGGCGCAAGTGCAAAATGGCTGTAATGTAGTCGGTGTTTTTAGGCCGCGGAGGGCATTGTGTTCTCCCTTCCACTTTTGAATTTTGAAATGTTCGGCATCTAATGGACGGGAAGAAGGAGCGGTTGCATAGGCCATGAAAAGGGAGGACGGCACACAGTATGGCGTCTGTCTGAGTGATGCATCTGGCTGTAGGGAGACGGTTGGTACAAAAAAAAGAAGCTTGTGTTGATGTTACAAAGGTGAGTAATGGTGGATCAATTAATATTCCATTAGCGTTAAAGTTACTGCATTTCTGCATCATGATTGAGCCCCCCCTCCCCTCCCTCTCTCTCTTTCTCTCTCTCTTTACCTCGGGCGTGTTTCTGTTTGTGTTGGCCCGTAATGTCTCCCCTTGTTTCCTCTTGATCGTGTCCTGTGCTCTCACACGGTGCTCAGGTAGTCATGCTGCTGACATTTATGTCCACGCCGGGGCCTCGGCGACGTGGCCTTTACCGCCCCTCGCTGGGTTCTCCCTTCACCGTCCTTACCCCCCGCCGCCGTTCTTAACCTACCTCTTCATCAGCAATGCCCATGGATGTGTGTCTGTTAAATGTGTGTGTGTGTGTGCGTGTGATTAAGCCATGTCCAGATCCTCCACCGTTCACATGTGCACAGGAAGGGATGTGGTATGGAGGAAGCCTATTTTATCTGACATATATATTTATTGAGATCAGATTTGCATCACATCATACAAGGTAAAACTCCTCATCACATCAGATAAGATACGATTGACATTGAAAGCTTAATTTTGCATTGCAATTTTCCCTTTCATTCCCCAACCCTCTGCACTACAAGCAATACAATGTGCAAACACACTATGCAGCTAAATATGCATATAGGTATGACCTTTCAGTATTGAAGAACAACACAAATAAAAAGTTGGTAAGGGTGCAGGATGGTAGAAACCTCTTTCTCCACTGGTCTGGTCTGATGTGATAAGATGGTAGACGTTAGGTCTAATGAGGGCAATGATGTGAAAATATCTATTTTCTGTTCTTGTAAAAAAAAAAAGAAAGAACAAAACCCATTTCATTATAGATTTACTGACCATAAAATCCCACCTACATCATTCACCATAGGATATTTTGTTTCTGCTATTGAATTATGTGGCACAGGCAAAGTGCAAATCCTTCATTGTTCTTCTTTTTTTTCCCCAAACACACACACACACACACACACACATACGCAGAAAAACCCAGACATGCTCACCGTCCCTGCAGCCATGGGAATGGAGAGCGCCGGGGTTCAAGGTCATTTCAAGTATTCAGCCGCCCGGGGCTCCTCCATTGTCAACGCAGCACATCCTTTTTTTGTGCACACACACACACTCACACACACATGCACTCAAAGAGAGACAAATGCATGCACAACACATCGGTAGGTAGGAAGGTAGGAGTAGGTTCTTCATGTTGTAAAGTGGTCGCCAGGTGACACACACACACACACACACACACACATAAACAGTCGGTTTTGACTATTGGACTGTTGTTATTTTCATTCTACGTGTCTTTTGTCACAATGATTTCCTCATGTTCTGCAGATTGTGTCGTATTGCCTCAAATGTGGTTGACTCAACAGATCTTAGGATTTTTTTTTATCAAGTCAGTGAAGAGTAAGACTGGAAGGGAATTATATATTATATATATTTATATTTAGAAACTGAGTAAAGGTGAGGAAGAGAGAAAGAGAGCGAGGGAGCAGCAGTGGGTGTGATTAGCTCCTTTGTTGGAGGTCTGTTGAGCTTCATTGGCTCCAGAGAATGGGTTCCTAATGAACCCAGCCAAGCTTGGACCAAACTTTGTGCTGAAGACAAACTAAGTTATGGTGGTCTAGCAGAGCGCTGGGGGCGAGCTGACTGATATACAACGCCTGGACATATGGTCGACCCCCCCCTTCTATCAGGGCCTCTCCCAGCCACTTTCTCATGTCCTGGCTTCTGTGTGTGTGTGTGTGTGTGTGTGTGTGTGTGTGTGCTTTTGTTTCGTGCAGGGCATACACGCAAGAAGAATATTTATAGTGTGAATTTTTTTACATTTGTTTGATAAATCATTGGAACAGAGAAACAAAAAAACTGGAGAAGAAACAGAGGGAGTGAGGGAGGGGGAGGAAAGAGAAAAGAGAAAAGAGAGGCCGGTTGATGCTTACTGAAAGCGACAGAGGAGAGAGGGCTCCAGGCTTTGTCTTTCCAGCTGACCCCAATACAGAATCCTTTCTGACACGTCCTATAACATGAAGTAACTGAGTAAATCAGGCCAAACCTGGCTGGGGTGTTTGCTGGCACGGGGGAACCACATGGTATCGCGTGATGATAAACACGCAACAGAGAAGGATACGAAAGTGCATGCTCTATATTTCTGGTGCAACAGGCCGCTATCTCTGCATCCGCCCGTGCATGGAGGAGGCGCAGGTGAGGCCTGAGTGCGGTTTGAGGGCTAATTGTTCGGGTCAGGGTGGGAGCGTGGGGGGACGGGTGGCTTCCCCGTCCCAGCGACCAGGCCCTCGGTAACTGAGCCGGCGAGGGGGAGAATGGGCCCACTACAGGGCCACACAGCGGGCTCAAACAACACTCATTCTGCCGGCCAAACTGTCAGCCAGAACAACTTCATTGTGCCCAAAATTGGAGTTGAAAGCAAGGCAGAGACTTGGGAAGGGGGGAGGAGGGGAGGAAAGAGGGGGTCTGTGGGAAAACCGGGGGGACTGGAAAAGGGGGAGTCCCACAGAAAGTGCAGTCCTGGTGGATGAATAGGGTCAGACGGTGTGAGTTCATTTCAGCCGGGAGAATTCCCATAGATCCTTCGAACCGAGGGCCAGACGGCCGGAAAAGCCTGAATGGAAATTTATTAAAATGCATTCTGAGTAAGAGTGAAGAAAACTGTAGAAACACGTCATAAGATACTGGTGTGCATCTAGAGTTTTATCTCCAATGCCGATGCTAAAATAACATATCTGTGATGCATCTCAAGCCTGCGTTAATAAATGGCTGTGCCACACACACAGGCATTAGACACGTCCTTGCAGGATTTCCCTGGCTTGAACCCCAGGAGGGAGCCCAGCAGAAGGGCTTTGAACTGTGATTTGTATATAGTACAACGGCGAACCCCCTTACACGGACACTAAACCAGTTTTAAATCAGCCCGACGCTGATTTACGTCGGCGGTTTTCTCCTTCTTTGTCTCTTCCCCCCGCCGGCTATTTGGGAAAATTCATCTTCCTGCCCCCTCGGTAACTACTGCAAAAAAAAAAAAAAAAAAGAGTGAAGAAGTTTACTTAGTCACACCGAGTTTAGGGTCATGAGGAAAGGCTGTGAAACACACACACACACACACACACACACACATGTTTGATCCGGACCTAGCCCTGCAGCTCCCAGAGACTCAACAAAAGGCCTCCTCTATCCATTGTGCCGACTGTGTGTTTCCCAGGAGAGCTCGGCTTCGGCGAGGGAAGGGCCCCAGATCGCTTTCTCCTGACATGGATGTTTACTCGCTCCGTGGGTCCGGTTCCTCAAAAAAAAGGAAAAGGACTGGCCCTTAGCATTCTGATGTGTGTGACACAAAAACAGGAGTAGGGACAGCTGATGTGAGAGGGAAAAGTGAGGCTCTTGACAGATGAGCAGATAGAGACAGACACTATCATGAAAAGGAATATTCAGGGTGTCCTCTGCCATTTTTATTTTGCTCCTTTTGTCTTTACACCACTCGGCTTTCTTGTCAACTTTGTTTCGCGAATGTAGATCCAGCACCCGGTGGGTGGGTAGAGATCCGCTGACAAGCTCTCCCATCCCAGACTGCATACTAATTCCTTAACTCCGGAAACCACAGAAGCCGCTGCAAAACAAATACAAATTGCTGGAGATGCACGGGCGTTTTTAGGCGGTGAGAGCAGTCCGTCGCTAATCAGATTGATTAATCAGATTGTCGGCTGTGGACAGAGAAGCTTACGGGGGACAGCTGTACCGTATACTAAGGAATCCGTCAATACGTCTGAGCTTTAAATCCTGATGTGCAATTCACCAGTGCATTACGAGTCTATCAAACGCTTAATTCGATGAGGGTTTCCGTGCTCTGTCCTCAGCTGCTCTCTTTTCTTTCTTTCTTTGAGAGTTTTTTAAACGCTACCTATCACGGCGCTTCACTTTCTCAGGCGATATCCTGAAGGTTCTTCCCTGAGACAGAGAGAGAGAGAGAGAGAGCGCCCGCGGGGGCTGAACCATAGATCTCAGCGGAGCTTCAGAAAAAAAAAAAACGACGGCTGAAAACAAACATGGTAGGCCGATACCATCTAATCTGTTGAACACCATTATCGTCTAAGATATCGCTACACCCCCCCCCCCTCCCTCCCTCCCTCCCTTCCAAACCAAACCAGACTTTCTCTCTCTCTCTTCACCCTTTGAGGTGGAAGCTTGTCTGTCGAGGCAGAGAGTGAATGTGAGCCATTGTTATGGTGTAACCGGACTCTACAGCAGCTCGTTTGATCCTGTTTTGGGCCTGAAAACTCTCTTTTTTTTATACTTTTAACCACCGCATCAGCTGAGAGGGTCAGAAACCAGTGGTGTATTTGTAGAGCCGTTGTCTGTTTTTGTCAGGATAAACTCTCATCCAGGAGCTTTAATTACCATAAAAGAGGAGCGTGCACCCGTTCACACACACGCTGTTGCTCTCAATTTATGCCTCTGTCTCTCTCCTTTTTTTTTCCTTTTCTCTAAACAGGATCTGTTTACGCCTCTCCCTCCTCTACAAGGCGCTGGGATTACATTTCTGGCGTGTACCTCTGGTTTAGCAAAGGCGAAACCTGGAAAGTGTTTAGATGACAAAAAAAGTAAATTGTTTTGTGCGTCCACAATGCCGTGATACATCTAAGCTGTTGTTGTTGTGTTCCAGTTTACCCAACATCGTTTCCTTATTTACATCACAACAAAGTAGAAAACCTGCACCACCGTTTTTTTTTTTAAGGGGGGGGGGGCAGTGACTTGCCACTTTCTCCGCCTTTGGTTGGCATTGTGTCCTCAATTTACGATCTGTTTTTGCCGTGCGTGACGTGGACAATGTGCATGCAAATATTTGTCTTTCTTCTCTTAAGAGGTATAGATGAAGCGTTGGCAGGGGGGGGGGGGGATGGTGTTGTATGTTTTTGCAGAGATCTCACACACACACACACACACACACACACACACTGTGCCCCCCACCCAACCCGTTTCAGACGTGAGAAACTGTACCCTCATTTGCATAAGAATAATTGACACTTCAAATTAGCCTTCCCAATCAAAGGGGATTATTTTTTTCCAGCATATGGGCAGGCGGCGATTCACGGCCACACTGAAGAGAGAGAACAGGAGGGGACAGGTCGTAAAAGCTTAACCCTTTCACTTCCACGTCCCGGAGCGGAGGATTTGATGTGCCTTTTTTTTTTTTTTTATTGCAAATATAACTTTGATATACAGTAAAACAGACTTTTGTAGGGGGAAATAATAAATGATTTATCCTCTAAATGAAGGGATCCCGTGCCCGGTGGGACGAAATGTTGTTTCTGATTGATAGGTGTTTTACCTTTAAAAAAAAAAAAAAGCTCCAGGTGCAGCGAGCATGTCACGTGCACGTTTACGCGTCTATATCCACCTCAGCGGCGTTGGGTGCAGGCCAAAGGGAGCGAGTGCTGTTAAAGTGGAGTGTGTGTGTGTGTGTGTGTGGATTGAGGGGTTTGCCCACATTAAACCATTAAAGCAAGTGCAACGTTGAATTATTGATAATGGCTAATGAAAAGGATCAGTTCAGGATGAACTACAGGCTTAACCACAGCCCTGAGGGTAGCACACACACACACACACACACACACACACACACAAACTGCTACTACTTTTTCCATCTCATCCGATTCACAGATTCCTGTTAAAAGTGAAGAAAGACCCAACGTTTGCTAATAAAAACAGAGCTTCTCTGTGCTTCCTGCACCTTTCTGAGAAAGAGAGAGAACAGGGACGAGGATTCACTTTTGGGGGAAGGGGTAGCGGATGAGGGGGGGTTGAGGGTTTTGGGGAGGGGAGGGGGGGGGTGCTCGGCGCCAGCCCCTCTGAAGCAGCTCAGCATCCCCCCCGCTTACAGGGGATGGCGGATGTGTCTGGGGGTATCCATGACAACGATGCTGCATGCCAGGGACATACCACGGCAACAACATGGCCAAGCGGAGTTGGTGTCAGACCGTGTGTGTGTGTGTGTGTGTGTGTGGGTCCATTAAGGCCCACATATCTCAGTGACATTAATATTTACTCAGACAGGCTTGTATCTCAGACACCACATTCTCTTCTTCTACGCCGCTTTTTCCCGTCGTCTGATACAGTTGTCAGACAACTTCCTGCTAACAGTCGCCATTGTGCGGTTTTAGGCTCGTGCTATATATTTTATACTTTCTCAGACGTTAAAAAAAAAAAGGTGCACCCTCACATTCACCCAGGTCATGAAGCACAGGTCAGGGCTCATTTACTCTCTAACAAACATACACACACACACACACACACACCGTAACACACACACACACTCATGGCACTCACACAGATCAAGCTGTGTTATAATAATCCCATCTGGGACAGCTTGGATTTTCGGTCTGAAACTACCCACATAACGATGCTCTGATGAGTTCCTGTGTGTGTGTGTGTGTGTGTGTGTGTGTGTGTGTGTGTGTGTGTGTGTGTGTGTGTGTGTGTGTGTGTGTGTGTGTGTGTGTGTGTGTGTTTGAGACAGGAGAGTGTGAGAGAGAAAGAGAGGGGGCGATGGAAGGTACTTTATGTGTCATGGGTTATAAACTGTTTTATATTTTAAACCCACATCCCTGCCCTGGCACACACACACACACACACACACACACACACACACACACACACACGTAGAATCAAACACAGATCCGGTGGGAGTGTATTTTTAACCCTGACAGCCAGTGCATTTGCTGAGGGGTTAAAGGGCCGAATGGTGAATCAAGTAAATAATTCACAATAGTTGAAACTCTTTCGATGTAACCTCAGAGTGAATGGGGCGGAGAGAGAGGGGGGGGGGACAAAAGAGACTTAAGATTCAGTGCTACACTACTGTCCAATTGAGCTTAGTGTTTGGAATGAACTGTAAGAAGTTCAACAGGATTCTCTTGCTCCCACAAACTGTAATTATGAGTCTCTGTGAAATGCACAGTGATCTGTAGCCTACCAGTCATGCTCATGTATTACCCCAGTGTGTTTTTGTAGATCTATAGCACCAACCACATTGTCTTTTTCCTGTGTGTGTGTGTTTTTTAGGTTGGGTGAAGCCCTCCTAGATGGTGACCCAGAAACAAATAGGCGGAATGACTCCAGGGCTAAAGATTTCAAGGATACTCAACTGATCTCAGAGGTGACTGCGCTTTCTCCCTCTTCTTTTTTCAGGCTTTCCTGTTTCTCTCGTTATATATATGGGGCGATATTTCACAAATTCCCTGCTATGGATCAGCAGTCTCTGTATCCCTGAGAATTCTATATGAAAAGTGTCCATAAGGCACTCTGAGTGACATTGCTTCTTCCATCTGTCAAACGGCTGATTGAAGGAGACACAGGGAGAAATGCTGTGCTAATGAAATCGTCTGACCCACATCCTTTAGTGCTATCCATTTCTCCAAAGACACGGAAAGGGCATTTATACAGGTAAACCATGACTGGTCCCCGAAGTGAAAGGGTTTTTTTTTTTTTTTTTCACAAGGAAGAGGAGCATCCATTATTTACTATACCGGGGTTTGCTAGACACTTAGGAGATAATGCAGTGCTTCAAGCATACAAAACATAGAGCCTCCTTGGTGCTGGCAAGGCCATTGTTGTGTTTTTTTGAACATGTCTGTTTCCATCCATACTGACAGATGAAAAAGAATATGTCTCCCCGAGGTTCTGAAGCACAGACAGAGATAGGTGGAGGAAGACGAAGAGAGAGAGAGAGGGTGGAAAGATTTATAGTGTTTGTTCATATATGTGTGTGTGCGTTTGCTTTTCATGTCTGTGCATTTGGGTACGTAACACACGTCTGTTTATCGCCCCCCCGTCTGTCTGTTGGCATCCGTATGTGTCCATAGCTCAGGTTTAGACATGTTTTTACATGTCTGCATGCGTATGCATCATATTTCTGTCTGTATAATAGTCCCTTCCGGTCTGAGTGGGCTTTAGCTGAGTCTTATTCTCTGCAGCTTGATCAGCATCGGTTGCCTCCTCACGGTGGGGGGAAAGGAGGAGGCATCTGAATGTGGTCCACAGGGAGTAGTTAGCAGGAGGGGAGGCCAGGAAAAACCTTTTTTTTTCTGTGGAAAATGATGGGAGACCACTCCCGAAATCCCGTGTTTTTCTGCATAAATGCACAGTTTCAGACTTAGTTTGGGAAAAAGTTTAAGTCTTGTGGCAATAAAGAATCCTTAGAATTTATATATATATATAAATATATTGCCTAATCTCAACAGTGTTTGGAGCAACTTTGTTCATTTCATGAATACTGAATTTAAAGAAATAAATTTCCTTAAGAAAAAAAAGAAAAAATGGATAGACTCAAATCTAAACATATGTTGCTGTAAAGTTCTATTTAGTGAGAGGATAAACACAAAAACTCTGGAAAAAGCCCCGAGTTTGCAGAAAAAAACACCACAATCATCCTGTTGTGTGAATGGTTCATGCAAAGACACCTTGTTTATATCGACGGATCATTAAATACCTGATGTTATAATATGAGAAGAGCTAATTTAACATGTCAAAGCTGTATACAATAATGCAGTTGATGAGGTGTCCGACATATTCAACATTTCTCGTCCAATGACTCCATTTATTATCACACATTCCGGCTCCTGAATTGAAAAGTTGGGTTTTCTCCGCCTCCAACCCTCTGAAGAGCAGCGTGGCAGCTATTTCACCTGACCTCAAACATCCAGCTGTAACGACTAACGCTGTAACTCAAACATCGGACACATCGAGGGCCATCATCAGCGAGGCTCTGTGCATACGGCGGACGGCCTCCTTATACAGCGTTATAGGCGTTAAAGTGCAGCGTCAGCAGGAAAGATGAAGCGGGGGGGCACGGAGCAGCTTTGACTGAGCATCAGCTGCCACGGACAGACAGGCAGCAGGCAGCAGCAGGCAGCCGGTGCCCTTGAGCTGCTCCGAGCATCCAGGGTGGTGCTGGATTCACCCTCCCCTTCATCTTTCCTGGAGTTGGGCGGAGCTGAGTTTGGGCTGCTGCTGATGTTGATGGGCCAGGGCCCCGCTGCCAACCCAGAACCGTGCTGTCAGCCAACACATCAGAGGAGATGTTGATGTGTGGGAGGAGGCAGAGCCCGGCCAAAAACGTTAGCTAGCCTCATACGGTTCAAATTCCTGAAAACTAAGAGAGAGTTGCTGACTTACAGCAGTGATTCTCAAATATTTTCTTTCAAAACCCCCCCCTCTGGAAGAAGAAAACATCCCGCGACCCCCCACGTGACTATAAATAGCATCATTTGTCTATAAAATTGTTACCTACTAGTAGTAGTAGTAGTAATAGTACATCTGCATAACACTGTATCCTTATTAATATCCATAAAAGAGAATAAGTGCATCTGAAATTCAAAAGCAATTGAATTAAAATAATTAAATCCTTAATTAAACAATGAACATGTTTTGACTGACCAAGTCAAACCATATGATACTGAAAAATAAAACTACATAAATGGTCTTATCAGTGATTGTGGTGTAATGTCTTTAATGTCTTTGTCTCCAACATTTCAGACTCAGTAACACACCGGTCTTTCACAGTGAACCAAGCGCTACAGACGCTTCGTCATATTTCCTCGTCTTAGCTTTGGGAGACTTTCGTTTGTCTCTTTATCTCCGTCTCTCTCCGCCTGTCTTCTCATCCCTGTTAAATATGTTTTCATGGTGTCACTTGGTGTCTACACTTCATACTCATACTCTGTGCTGTATGCTCCCTGTGAACACTCTGCTGCCCCCTAATGTAGTGGAGGTGAAACTGCACTTTATTCTAGGAAAGTTAAAAACAAATCTAAATAAAAAAGCATGTTCCCTGAGGTCAAACGCCCCCCCCCCCCCTTGATGGAGCCTGACAAGATAAATCAGGAAGTGCATTCAGTGCAAATCTTTAGGAAACACCTCCGTGGTAGTCATGGGATCCTACAATGACGTGATAGTCCTCACCTTTTGTTGTCTGACGAGGACAATGACACCATACATTGGAGGTTTAACCGATCCACTCCAGTCTCAGATGACCCCAGCTGTTCTCCTATACATTCATACCGGCTCCCAGAATGCCTTTCCGTGCTTGTCAACGCGCTCTATAGTTTTCTGGGGGGGGGGAAATGTGATACCATAATGTCTTTTCTGGTAGGTAAGGGAGTGTCAGGTATGGCGGGCTGGAGGTGCAGGCGACCCCGGGTTTAGGCGGGGCGTGAAGGGGATCCGATAAGGCGTTCCCCAGACCCTGCAGTCTCCCGCTCGCTTCTATGGGAGGATAATAAGCGGCTGTAACCCTGAGACACTCCCAGGCCTGTGTCCTCAGCCACAAAAAACCCTTCACTGGGCGTCTTATCGGGTTCTAAGGATATCATGTAAGACAATACATGTGAGAAGTGCAGGGGAAACAATGGGAGGAAAGTGCAGCGTGATATGAGGGAGGGGGGGGGGCTAATGTCAGCGGCTATTGTCGACGCCTTTGTTGCCCCCAAGTACACCGGGAAACTCACAGCTCACTGAACTCCTTTCATACAACTCTGAGAAGGGGGATGAAACTCCGGCAGGAGTGGCGTCCTTCACGCTGCTGCAGCCACACACGTTACAAACACAGGTTATGGTAACGGGTCGGTGTAAGACCCCCCCCCTGCACCGACTGGAATGTTGTGCTGTGCAGGATTAAAACGCTCAATTGCAAAATGCATCGCTTTTCAAGAAGAAAATATCCTAATTCTAAGTTTCTTCAGTCTTCTATAATAGTATGACAGTAAACTGACACTAAAAATTTAGGCTGAAATCTCCAGCTTTGGGAAAACTGATCAACATTTCACACCATTTAATGGACCAATACTAATAAATAGATTAATCATTTTTTTAAAATAATTGTTAATTGCAGCACTGGCCTATGCAGGAAATAAAACGATCAATTGCAAAATGCTGCTTATTATTATATCATTGCTCAATGACCATTTTTGAGCACAGAAGATGAAGAAAATATCCAAATTCTCTGGTTGCAGCTTCTCAAATCTGGTTTCTTTATTCTTCTATAATAGTAAACGGACGATCTTTGGGTTTTACACCATTGATCAATTGTTATTGGTCAATAATGAATAGTGTAAGTGATCAACTGATATTCCTGTATATTAAATTGTTTTCTTTTTTCTCTTTTCAGGTGTACGCTACCTACGGATCGACTGGATCCAGGGCTGGATTTTATCGAGCTTGAAGTTCTGTCTACGAGACTCGGACCTCGGCTCTCCTCCACTTTTCCTGCTTCATCTCCACATTAACGTCGTGTGATTAAAAAAAAAAAACTGTTGACCGAACTGACAAATATTCTTGACGGTGATGTGGATATGTTCCAACGCCTGTTTTTCTTTTTTACCTTAAAAGCTGACAAGCATCAATTCATCTATTTATTTTATTTTATTTGGGAGAATACTTCTCAAAGCGAGCTAAAAATAAAAAAAACGTATTTCATGTAACTGATTGAGTCTAACAAGTGCATTATTTGACAGCTAAATAAAAGTGTTTTTTCTACCCTTTAAGTGATGTTTAAGCGTGTCATTTCCACTCCTGCAAAGCAGTGCTTTGGCACTCCAGATAAAGAACAATGTGCCTGACATAATTGGGTCTTATTTGGTTATGAGGAGAGCACGCGTGGTGATAAAAGCCGCCTGGTGGGGGGGGTGGGGGGGTGATCAAAGCGCCACGCCGTCGGATCAGAATCACACACACACCTGACACAGGTGTAGTTTACTCCAGAAAGATCCACAGTTGTATTTTACAGTGTCTGCAGCATCAGTGTATGTGCAAAACACCACAGAGCAATTAAAACTAGAACTAGCCCTTTACTATTTCTTAGATTGTAAATCTGTAGAGTTGCATGGGAATAAGAAGCCGGATCCATACCCACCTTTATTTTCTGTCCATTCATCACTGTCTCTCCACTTCCCCTCTGCTTCCTAATCATATTAGTTTTCCGCCGTCCCTCGCTATTTAACATTCATACTCAACACTTGCCCAACCCTGTCTTCATTTCCTATGAATCGGCATCACTCTTCCCTCAGTCTTTCCCTCCCTCTCAGATGTCAGCTCACACTCTTGCCTTCCGCTTGCCCTGTCATCACATTTTTCACACAGCCCCCCCCCCCTCCCTTTAATTGGGCCTGTATCATCACATCACATCATTAGAAACACACCCAAACACCCGCGTGGCGTGACAGGTGCGACGGTGTGTATTCCGGCAGTGTCCGATGATGTTTGAGTCAACTCGCTGGCGGCTTTTGTTGACGGGACAAAAAAAGGGGACGTGTCACGTCTACAGGTAACAAGGCGAAATAAACCAAACGTCAGCAGCGACTGCAACAGGAAACCTGACGCGAGGTATCCCAGACATCCCAGGTGGGATGAAGCGGAATGTTTAACTTCCTCCTCCAAAAAAAACACAAAAATAGTGTAACAATTAGCCGTATAGTCATGTTTCTGGTTTACATTGTGTTCGTCCTTTTCTCCAATGAAATGGATAAGGCCGCGCCTTAAAAATGTGCAAAAACCGAACCCAAATCGACATTGAGCATATGGTGGTGGTGAGTATTTGCTTACAGGCGTTTTCTTTTTTTCAACAGATGCACGATCCCCCAATTTCCTTCCTCTCACAGTGTCAGATTGCGTAGAAACCTAATTTCTGGCCTGTCATGTCTCGTCGTAAATGTTAAGTTGTCACTCGTGTTGTCTTGTCCTGCACTTCCTGTTTTATTGTGAAATGACCCTTCCCTCTTGTTTCAGGCACCTTTGCTTCCTGCCCTTGTGTGTTTCCCGCCACAGTGATTGCCTTCCCCTGCCCTGATTGTTTCCACCTGTGCCCTGTTACCTCTCCTATATATTGTCTGTGTCTCCCCTTGTCCTGTGCCAGTTCGTCACGTCCCATGTGTCAGAGCCAGCGCCCAGCTCCAAGTACTACCAGGTTTTGTTCTCTCATGCTCAAGTTCCCAGTCTTGTTTTGTCGGCCTTTGCCTCGTTATTTTTCCTCGTAAGAGTGACTTTTTGTTTATTCCTCGTAAGAGTGATTTTTTGTTTATTCCTCGTAAGAGTGACTTTTTGTTTATTCCTCGTAAGAGTGATTTTTTGTTTATTCCTCGTAAGAGTGATTTTTTGTTTATTCCTCGTAAGAGTGATTTTTTGTTTATTCCTCGTAAGAGTGATTTTTTGTTTATTCCTCGTCAGAGTGAATCTTTTTGTACGGAACCATAATAAAGACCTTTTCTTTGATCGATCCGTGAAGAGTCGTGCATTTGGGTTCAGCCTCCGGCCCCGCCTTGTGTCAGTACGAACTGGCCAGCCATGAACCCAGCCGACTCCAACCAGCTGACCACAGCGGTCCACTCCCAGGAAGCACGACTAACGAGGCAGGAGGAACACCTGACCTCCCTTGCCCGAGGGTTGCAAGGGTTGGCCCACAGCCAGGGCAGTTTTCAGGCAGCCATGACCACGGAGATGAGGGAGTTAGCCCTGCAGATCAAGCAGGCCCTTCCTCGATCACAGCCTGAACCTTCTCCACCCCCGAACTCTTCCGCTACTCCTGCTTCACCTGGATCACCTTCAGCCTCGCTCCGGCTAGCCCCGCCAGAGAAGTTCTCCGGAGAAGGTGACACCTGTAGATCGTTTATCGTGCAATGCGAGCTACACTATGAACTCCAGCACTCAGCTTTCCCGACAGACTCAGCCAAGGTGGCTTTTATGATTTCCCACCTTACGGGACGAGCGGCGGCATGGGCGACCGCAGAGTGGGCTCGAGGAGCGTCGATTTGCTCCTCCATAGATTCTTTTAAAGACTCCTTAAGGAAGATCTTCGACCGTACAGTACCAGGGAGGGAGGCGGCAAGAGAGCTCAGTACGATAAAGCAAGGCAGTCGCACGGTGGCCGACTACGCCATCCGCTTTCGCACCATAGCTGCCGACAGCGAGTGGAACGAAGCGGCCCTACGGGACACGTTTTTGACGGGGCTCGCTGCCTCCGTTCGGAGCCTACTAATCCCCCTGGATTTACCCACAGACCTGGACTCCCTCATCGCCCTAGCCATCCGGACGGGCAATCGGCTGAGGGACTGGGAGGGGGAGACCGGGACACCTTCTCACCACCGGATAGCTGCTCAACCCGCCACGCTGTCACATTTTTCTCCACAGGTTGCAGCACCCCCAGAGCCCAGGGAGGAGCCGATGCAGTTGGGGCGGGCAAGGCTGTCCAGAGAGGAGCGACGGCGCCGGTTACTGGAGGGCAGATGTTTTTACTGTGGAGAGACTGGACATCTGCTGGCTGCATGTCCGGTGAAAGGTGGGCGCCCAGCAGGGAGAGGAGGCACTCGGGGGCGACAGCTGTCTACGCCAGAAACTCCCCCTCGCGCACTGACGACTGTCCAGGTAACCCTGACGGGTCGCACTAATTCAGTAGGGGCTCTAATTGATTCAGGGGCTGACGAAAGCCTGTTAGACTGGGATTTGGCCCGCAAGTGGCAAGTCAAGACTGAATTGCTATCCCAGCCTCTGGAAGCCACTGCCCTTGATGGCCGTTTTATTTCTAGAATAACCCATAAGACTGAACCACTCCATGTTCAGGTTGGCGACCACCATGAACAGATGTCTTTTTACCTTTTTAACTCTGCTCGGCACCCAATGGTTCTCGGATACCCATGGCTGTCTAGGCACAACCCCCATGTTAAGTGGGAGACCGGAATTATCACAGCCTGGGGAGAGAATTGTGTGGAGAACTGCTTAGCCGCGGGTCAGAGACGGGCAATAGGTCAGGTCTATACTAGAGGGGCAGACCCATCTCCTGGGGAAGAACCAGACCTAGCAACTGTACCCGTGGACTACCATGACTTGGGGGAGGTATTCAGCAAAAGCAAGGCTGCGTCCTTGCCTCCCCACAGACCGTATGACTGTGCCATTGACTTAATTCCAGGTGCTCCGATTCCTAAGGGGAGACTTTATGCCATTTCGGGTCCCGAGAAAAAGGCCATGAAGGAGTATATTGACACCTCACTCAAGGCGGGCCTTATTCGTCCCTCGTCATCTCCTGCGGGAGCCGGTTTCTTTTTTGTGGGGAAGAAAGACGGCTCGCTCCGTCCCTGCATAGACTATAGCCCCCTTAATGCCATTACGGTTAAGAACCGCTACCCTCTGCCCCTTATGGCCTCCGCGTTTGAACAGCTTCAGTCAGCAAAGATATTCACGAAGCTAGACTTAAGAAACGCTTACCACCTGGTTCGGATTAGAGAGGGGGATGAGTGGAAGACTGGGTTTAACACACCATCAGGGCACTATGAATACCTAGTCATGCCATTTGGACTTGCCAACGCCCCTGCAGTATTTCAGGCTTTTATTAATGATGTCCTCCGTGAATTTTTGAATTTGTTTGTGTTTGTGTACTTGGACGACATTTTGATCTTTTCCCCTGATCAGCATACTCATGTCCATCATGTCAGACTGGTTCTCCAGCGCCTGCTGGAGAACCAGCTATATGTTAAAGCAGAAAAATGCGATTTCCATGCCGATACAGTATCGTTCCTTGGCTTTATTGTAGCCTCGGGACAGATACAGATGGACCCGGCTAAAGTTAGCGCTGTGGCTCAATGGCCAACTCCTGATAGCCGCAAGAAGGTTCAGCAATTTCTGGGGTTTGCTAACTTCTATAGGCGGTTCATCAGAAACTTCAGCGCAATAGCGGCACCACTCCATGCATTAACATCTCCTCTGACACCCTTCCAGTGGTCCCCTGAGGCTGACCAGGCATTCAGGAGATTGATTGCCATGTTCACGACAGCACCCATTCTCACAATGCCTGACCCAAATCGTCAGTTTGTGGTGGAGGTGGATGCCTCCAGTGAAGGAGTGGGGGCTGTTTTATCGCAGCGGTCAGAGAAGGACCAGAAGATGCACCCCTGCGCCTATCTTTCCAGGCGGCTCTCATCAGCGGAGCGCAACTACGACGTCGGGAATCGGGAGCTACTGGCGGTGAAGGTGGCCCTGGAGGAGTGGCGACATTGGCTGGAGGGAGCTCAACAACCATTCCTCGTCTGGACGGACCACAAGAACTTAGAGTATATTAGGAAGGCTAAACGCCTAAACGCACGTCAAGCTAGATGGACATTGTTTTTTAACCGTTTTGATTTTGTCTTGTCCTACAGGCCGGGGTCCAAGAACACCAAGCCAGACGCCCTCTCTCGCCTTTATGACCCCGAGCCTGTTGCCAAGGTCCCCGAGCCCATCCTGCCACTGAAACGTGTGGTAGGGGCGGTGAATTGGCAGATAGAAGCTGAGGTGAAGCAGGCCAACGGTGAGAGCCCGCCACCTAGTGGTTGCCCAGCCAATCGGCTGTTTGTCCCAGCGCCCCTGCGACCTCAGGTGATTCACTGGGCTCACACCTCCCTGCTTACCTGCCACCCAGGGGTGAGTCGTACTATGTTTGTCGTCAGGCAACGCTTCTGGTGGCCTGCGATGGAACAGGATGTCCGGGAGTATGTGGAGGCCTGTCGAGTCTGCGCCCAGAACAAGACATCCTCGAGACCTCAGATGGGATTGCTCCATCCTCTCCCAGTTCCCAGTCGGCCCTGGTCGGACATCTCACTGGACTTTGTTACGGGACTTCCCTCATCTGAAGGTAACACCACTGTATTGACAGTGGTGGACCGTTTTTCCAAGTTGGTGCATTTCATTGCCTTGCCTAAGTTGCCGTCAGCCAAGGAGACGGCGGAGATAATGCTAACTCATGTTTTTCGCCTACATGGCCTCCCTAGAGACATAGTGTCCGACCGGGGCCCGCAGTTTGTATCACGGTTCTGGTCTGAGTTCTGTGCGCTGATTGGGGCCACAGTTAGCCTCACGTCGGGGTACCACCCCGAGTCCAATGGACAGACTGAACGCCTCAACCAGGAGTTGGAGACTTGCCTCCGCTGCCTCATCTCCCAGAACCCTGCAACCTGGAGTAAGCACCTGGCTTGGGTCGAGTATGCCCACAACTCCCTCCCCACCGCAGCCACCGGTCTGACACCATTCCAAGGCGCCTACGGCTACCAACCTCCTCTGTTTCCTGACACAGAGAAGGAGGTAGCGGTGCCGTCGGCGCATGCCCTAGTTCGTCGTTGCCGGCGGGTCTGGGCAGCAGCCCGCAGGGCCCTCCTGCGAACCTCGGCCCGGATGAAGAGGGCTGCTGATCGGAGGCGCTGCCCAGCGCCCGTCTACAAGCCTGGCCAGAAAGTCTGGCTATCCACCAGGGATCTGCCCCTCCACGTAGAGTCCAGGAAGCTGGCTCCCAGGTTTGTTGGTCCTTTCCCTGTTGAAAAAATGATTAACCCTGCTGCTGTTCGTCTTCGTCTCCCCAGATCCCTCAGGGTCCATCCCACTTTCCACGTGGGGAGACTGAAACCAGTTAAGGATAGCCCCATGGTCCCTCCTGCCAAGCCCCCACCACCCCCCCGAATGATTGACGGCGGTCCAGTATACACAGTTAAGCAGCTACTGGCAGTCCGGAACAGAGGCAGAGGACGCCAGTTCTTGGTGGACTGGGAGGGCTACGGTCCGGAGGAGCGCTCCTGGATACCCTCCAGATTTATTGAGGACCCGGGCCTCATAGATGACTTTTACCGCCGCCATCCTCAGGAGCCTGGGCCGTCTGGTGCCGTCCCTAGAAGGGGGGGTACTGTCATGTCTCGTCGTAAATGTTAAGTTGTCACTCGTGTTGTCTTGTCCTGCACTTCCTGTTTTATTGTGAAATGACCCTTCCCTCTTGTTTCAGGCACCTTTGCTTCCTGCCCTTGTGTGTTTCCCGCCACAGTGATTGCCTTCCCCTGCCCTGATTGTTTCCACCTGTGCCCTGTTACCTCTCCTATATATTGTCTGTGTCTCCCCTTGTCCTGTGCCAGTTCGTCACGTCCCATGTGTCAGAGCCAGCGCCCAGCTCCAAGTACTACCAGGTTTTGTTCTCTCATGCTCAAGTTCCCAGTCTTGTTTTGTCGGCCTTTGCCTCGTTATTTTTCCTCGTAAGAGTGACTTTTTGTTTATTCCTCGTAAGAGTGATTTTTTGTTTATTCCTCGTAAGAGTGACTTTTTGTTTATTCCTCGTAAGAGTGATTTTTTGTTTATTCCTCGTAAGAGTGATTTTTTGTTTATTCCTCGTAAGAGTGATTTTTTGTTTATTCCTCGTAAGAGTGATTTTTTGTTTATTCCTCGTCAGAGTGAATCTTTTTGTACGGAACCATAATAAAGACCTTTTCTTTGATCGATCCGTGAAGAGTCGTGCATTTGGGTTCAGCCTCCGGCCCCGCCTTGTGTCATGGCCGACAAGTTGTGTTAGCATATTGTCACGAGCATTTAATTAAATCTCAATGACCGTATGATTGTGAAAAGGGCAAACAAAAAACGATGTAGGTGTGGCTTTTTCATACAAACAGAAATATTTCACAATAGTAATGCCGAGCTTACTAAACCTTTATTCATGCAACATGATAGAACAGTGGTTCCTAAACTATTTTACCCTTTTTAAAGTGAAGCAACATCCAACCAGTTTAACCAAAAGTGACATTTTTTCATAGGAATCCTTTGTGTTTTCGGAGATGAAACTATCCACTATTTCACAACGAAGAAGCTAAGATTAGAGAATAGTGGAGTTGTTACGTAATTCTTTCACTCCCTTATCTTTTGCATGTTATTATGCCTCAAACAACACATGCATGCACACACACACACATGCATACACACACAGGTGTTTATGGCTAAACAACCCCCCCTGTATTGTGTATATACGTTTTGTCGCCATATGGGTGTGGAGCCTTGAAAATGTTTGGAGACTCAACATATTTGTGTGTAGTTTCTTCAAGAATTGGTGGTACTACTTCCAAAAAAAAGCACAATTGTAAAGTCTTTGTCTGTTTAATTTCTCTCCACACACTGTATTTTACTCAAATCAAATGCAAAGTGGCACCATGTACATAATAAAAGTCTGTATTATAATATTAAGTCATTTACGAGTTTTTGTTGTCACTTTTATATTATACGCTAATAAAAGATTGTATAATGTAAGAAGTTAAGACCATGTTCTCTTTAAATCTTCATCAAAGCCCAGAATAAGTTATAAGCCTATTTCTCCTGACATGAGCAGAATCTCCTCTTCTTCTTGGAATCTGGCCTAGAATAAAAAATATAGAATGTTTCTGATATTAAAAAAAAAAGAGCAGGTTGACACGAGCAATGTGATAGGCTGGATGTGTAATCAATAACCTGGTGTTACACACGGAAACGAATGTTCTCCGCGGATCACGGTGTATTGACTGGTGGATTATTGTAAAAGGGGGAAATCCGATGAGAAACGGAATCAAACGTGTGAAGACATCGATCACAGTTTAAATAAAATCTTATATATCCTCACGGAAAAATTGAATGAAGCCAGGAAAAAAAACAGAAAGATCTGAGATGACTCCATACATGATCTTCTGAAATAAATGTTGGAATTCAACTATTGACACAGAGCTTTGAAAACGAAAGAAAAAAACCTCTATTTTACATTAAAGTGTTTTTTGGCCCAGGGACGTGACCTTGGGAACTTGCTGGTGAGGAAAAAGTGAAGAATAAAACTTCTAAACTCCATTATGTGATAGAACTTATTATTTTTTTTGCCCCTTTTCTTTGTCTCTCTCCTATTTTTTTCCACCAGACGGAAGAGTATTTCACTTTTATCTACAGATAGCAGGACTTTGTGTTATCTTATTTTGTTTTGGGAGAGGATTCACAAGTACTATCCGCCCCGTGATCCCAACAGACG
This sequence comes from Eupleurogrammus muticus, assembly GCA_036785175.1. NCBI lineage: Eukaryota > Metazoa > Chordata > Actinopteri > Scombriformes > Trichiuridae > Eupleurogrammus > Eupleurogrammus muticus. The sequence continues at coordinate 26,166,376 of JAYKQN010000005.1, forward strand.
ACAAGATACAGAAACTCCCGAGTCTGGAAACTTCACAGCGAGAAAAATGAGGTCTTACTGAAACTACCTTGGTGTGTGTTTAACTCGCTCTGAGAAGCATAGAACGGAACCAACGACGCAACGTACTGATGTGTGCAGGGGTTTAAAAAGCAAATCTGAAGCTAGAAAACAGAAATTGATGGATTAACACAAATTTAGTTTGACTTTTCAGTCAATATTATACAGATATACATGCAGATTGTGTTCCAAATGTGTTTATTTGAGTACATTTTAAACAAAAAGAATATTATCTAGCTCTATTAACTATAAAAAATGGATATACAGCCAGTTTTTATCACATTTACTTCAACCTTCACTTCACTAATACATAGCATAACATAACCATTTATTTTTTAAGCTTTTTTACAATCTAGTACTTGCTAAAATAACTATCATACAATATATATTTTACCCATTTATCCGATACCTTTAGCTATTTGACCATTTTCACCATTAACCATTAATCCAATACATTTATCTATATTAACCATTTATTAGCGTTTTCACAATTACTCCAATAAGCCTAAATAATCTTTATGTAGCCAACAGTTTAGACTTAAACTAGTTCTCGTGCACATTTTCATTCATTTTTCCCTGTTTTCCTTATTCAGGGGAAGTTGTTTCTTGAACCATTTATTTATTAGAATCCATTTACTTCACTAGCATAACATACATGTTGCTAACTCACTGTTTTAAACTTTTTTTTATTCATTTATCCACTATTTTTTTTTAGCTTTTTTACAATCTAATACTTGCTAAAATAACTTTCATACAATATTTATTTTAACTATTAATCCGATACCTTTAGCTATTTGACCATTTTTCTGCATCTTATGAACAATTTATACATTAATTCATTGGAATTTTCACAATTTATCTAATTTGCCTAAATAATCTTTATGTAGCCAACATTTTAGACTTAAACTGGTTCTCATGCACAATTTGTATTCATTTTTTACCAGTTTCGGGGGAAGTTGTTTCTTGAACCATTTATTCATTAGAATCCATTTACTTTAACCTTTACTTCACTATCTAATACATAGCATAACATACATGTTGCTAACTAACTGTTTTAAATTTTTTTTTATCCATTTATCCACCTTTTCTTCGAGATTTTTTACAATCTAATACTTGCTAAGATAACTGTCAATATATTTATATTTATATTTATATTTATATTTATATTTATATTTATATTTATATTTATTATATAATAATATAATATATTTATTATATAATAATATAATATATTTATTATATGATAATATAATATATTTATATATTTTAACTATATATATATTTTAACTATTTATCTGTTGCCTTTAGCTATTTGACCATTTTTCTGCTTCTTATGAACAATTTATCCATTAATTCATTGGAATTTTCACAATTTATCTAATATACCAAAATAATCTTTATGTAGCCAACATGCACAATTTTTATTCATTTTTTACCAATTTTGGGGGAAGTTGTTTCTTGAACCATTTATTCATTAGAATCCATTTAATTTAACCTTTAGTTCACTGTCTAATACATAGCATAACATACATGTTGCTAACTCACTGTTTTAAACTTTTTTACCCATTTATCCACTATTTTAGAGCTTTTTTACAATTCAATACATACGATATATATTTTACCCATTTATCTGACACCTTTAGCTGCTGCTTCTTCTGAACTATTTATACACTAATCCAGTACATTTATCTATATCAACCATTCATTAGCATTTTCAAAATGTCTCTAATATGACTAAATAATCTTTATGCACCTAACAGTACTAGTAAACTAGTTCTGATGCACATTTTTCAGTATTTTTTCCTAGTCTCAGTGAGTTTTTCCTTATTCAGTTTGGGGGTCTACGGGGGAAGTTGTTTCTGTGCAGACTGTGAAGCCCCCCGAGGCCCAGCTGTGATTTGTGATTTTTTCGGGCTATACAAACAAAACTTGACTTGACATATTGTGTTTAGGAGTTGCAGTTGACTCAAAATATATTTTTGTCATAGTACCCCCCCCCCCCCCCTAAAAGTTGAGCCACTCCACTCTTTCTAAGTAGCTCATGGCAACTGCAGAAATACCCTGTGGACACACACACACACACGCCTGGTTAGGAATCACTGCTATAGGTGTTCTCTGCATCTCATTGGATCATAAAATGAGTGATACACCCCCACCCCCTGCGGTTTCTCACCATGTCTTCTCCAGTTTGGGGATTTTTTTATTTTTGGGGGGGGGGGGGGTTGCGACCCGACGTCCTCTCCTTCCTTTCCCTCCGTGATGGAATCACGACGTCCCGGCGCTATCACTCACCGCCGTGACATTCTGAGGCTGGACGGGGGCGAGAAGTGTGTGTGTGTGCATGTGTGTGTGTGTGTGTGTGTGTGTGTGTGTCTTCGTCTTCTCCCTTTGTGCCTGGTCGAGAGTGATTGATTCTGAAGTGTAGAATCTTGACAGAGCGTTGGGCCATCCCAGGAGGCGCGGGACCAAGGGGCCGAAACCAGACGAGCAGCCTTCCACTTTCTTCTTCTGCCCTCTCTTATCCCCGATATCCAACCCCCCCCCCACCCCAACCTGCTATTTCTCCCCTCCTCTCTGATGGGTTTATTGATATGTGGCATTGATATTTATTGCCGGGCTAAAATGAGCCGCCGTCGTGCAGGTGGTGGGTGGCGGATTCCTTATGTGGGTCAATAAGCGACAGCCGTGCCCTGGTGATTTGCTTTGAGGGAATTCACAGCTGCCGTAGCCCACCACCACCACCGCCGCTGAGATATAGCTTGTATCACACTCTCATCCCTCAATATGAGCGAGGGGGGGGGGGGACAACAGAGATGTGAAATGGAAGGGTCTCGGGGAACATCACAGATTTTCAATATTGCTTAAATAGAATAGCTTATTCGCTCTCTCCCTCTCTGTGTCTCTACAATCTGTGCACTCGGCTATCACTTACTATCCAGAGGTGTGTATAGAAGTACATGGGAAGGGAGTGTAGAAATAAAGAGGTTCTATTACATGTGCGGCGGCAAATGAATCCATACGTGCTCCCCATGCCCTTGTAGGATGTTATGATATGTTTTGGTGGCCTGGAAAAACACATCGAATGTGAGCATACGGAATTCAATCAGCACCACTTATAAAGCCATCCCGACATTAATGCACCTTTTTAAACACTATATCCAGATATCGATCTTTTAAACGAGGCAGATGATTGACTGTGTCGCCCCGCGATGAGAGAAATAGAACCCGGCACCCAGGGGGGTCGGTAGAAGACGTCGTCGACAACCATGCCGGTCGTCACCGGGACCGAGGGTAACAAAAACAGAGCAGTGATGTGGCTTTTGTTTTCCCATCATGCCCTTGCAAGCCCCGCCGGTTGGTTTTAAAACAAGGAGTATTCTTTCTTCAGCCTTTCAATTATTCCGTGCCCCCCAGCAGAACTCCCGGCCCGACTCCACACACACACACACACACACACACACACACAACGACATGGGAGCCGAGAGAGTGGGAGGAGGATTGATTTGAATTTGGTGTTTAACGGGTGTTTTGCTGTTCCTGCGTATGGGTATTGCCAATGGTTGGCTGCGACTGAAGATTTTTTCGGTATTAGAGATTGTTTGAGTGGTGCACCTTTGCAGGAAAGTGGAAGTAAACAGCAGGCAGTAGAGATAATTTTTTTCCTCAATAGCAGAGATATCACAACCAGGCTGCAGGAAAAAAATGTACCATATTTTCACAACCATAAGGCACCGTACTAAAAGGCTCAGTCTCAGTTCTGTGTGTCATTACTGTATTTAACACACACATTAGGCACCTAACTATAGGGGAGGGTTTATATACAGAAATAGAGCGGGAGCTAAACTGAGTTTGGTTGTACTTGTGTGTATTTAAAAGTAGAGTGGGGTAATGTCATCAATCAGACCATCAAAGTCCTCATCCTCTGTTTCTGATTCCAACAGCAGCTAAATCTCCATCAAACATCAACATGATGGCTCCTCTGTAATGATGCGTTATAATCCACTGGAAGTAGCTGAGCTACCGTAGTCCGTTTCATGAAACGGAAGCACCAAGACGGAAATGTTCAATTTTCATTTCTTCTGCTAACTTTACTGCTTTTAGTCTAATGGTGACCGTTGGAACGCTTCTCCCACTAGGTCTTTGCTCGATGATCCACTGATCGAGTCTTTCCACCTGCCTTATGTCTGCGGAAACTCAGCTGCGTCTTTCATTAATACAAAGGAATCTAAATTTTGTTTCTCACTATCCTCTGCGTTTTACATGTACAACAACGTTTAAGTGCAGGTGTGCAAGACGAGACAATCCTAAACTAGATTCTTAACAATGGTAAAGGGAAGTACACTTAAGGCTACTTTTGCCTAGTGTTGCTAAACTAGGAACGAACGAACAGGTATGACAGAACAAGACATTAGTAGCCGTAAACTGTGCTTTATCAGCGTGTCTCTTTACCATTTTCAGGTTTTTAAAACATCCCTGTTATTTTATCTACAATCCATGCCCACACTTCCCCCTATATACATACATAGGGTGCACCGCACATTTTGAAGAAAATATAAGACTTTTATGTGCACCTCATAGTCTTGAAAATACGGTAAAGGACAGGAAAAGTGTTTTAGAAGTCCTCATCACTGCTGACAGGACGATATCCAAACCACCGCTGAGGGTTTCGTAGCTTCGAGACAGGGAAACAGCTCTGGTTTGGGTTTTTTTTAGGGAAAAGATGAGGGTTTTGGCTCGAAACACGAGGTTTGGTAAGACGCGAGAAACATTGTGGTTTGGGCTCAAATTGCAGCTTCGCAATGGTTTAGAGGGACCTTTGTCATCGTATAATAATACGATCGCGGTTATGGCATATAAGAAATGCTGCTTTAGCTGAAACAAACAGCAAACTCCTGTCTCTTTTCATAATGATTACGACCACTAAAAGTTAACCTAAACATGCTTCTTCTTTCTGGTGAGGACAGCCAATTCCTATTGTTTTTTTGTCCTGTACATGATATTTCATGTTTAAAGTTCCCAAATAATAATCAAAATATGGTGAAACTCCGTGCCTACACGCATTGTCACCCTGTCTCATCTGACTTCCATGGCAGCCAGACACGGGTCAAGTTCTCCCATTGAAAAGGGTTGAGATGGAGGGTGAAAAGTGGGGCCGTCTAGACGAGCCCCCCCCCCAGCCCTGACCCCCGTTAGACCCCGTCACCCCTGGGGGGCCCTTTAGTACCCTTTGTCTCCGTGATGATAAATTATATTTCCTGTCATAAAGGAGGAGCACAACAAACACTGTGACTCCAAAACTTAGAAACTACAGTAATGTCCAGAGCAGAAAGTACTGCAAATGTTTGCCAATTTTTTTTATTATATAGTTTTTACTTTAAACTTTAAAAATAAATCCCACTGTGAACGATGCATATTCAGTATCCAGGAACCTGCTACTGTAAGTGTTGATTGATTTCCGTGTCTTTGTTGTAGTGACGTGAACACGTCTGCTGATATATATGTTGACTCAGGGTCCCCGGTTCCCACAGACGGCCCACTTGTCTGGATTTTTGGGGGGTGCAGTCTGGTGATTTAGGCATGAATTATCATCTCGTCATATGGGCGTAAATTAACATAGAGCCAGACAGAGCGGGCCACTTCTATTCAGCGGTCCACAACACGGTCTGCTGGCCCCGAGACTCCTCTGTTTCAGCTCGTGGCTAGCTGCTATGCTAATTAGCTCGTCTTCACACACGGCCGCGTGCACATGGCCGTGCTTTGTTTCCTGCATGCCGCAACACTGGGAAAATTCTGCCATATTCTGGTAACAACGCGGACGTCAATGCATCAACCACAACATGTCAAATCATTTACAATTAGCCCCCCCAATCACCATGCTAGCATGACAAATTAAATAGATCCAATTGCAAATATGCGGCTGAAGAATGAATAAAAATAAAGCTGCAGAAGCTTTGCTAAGTGTTTTTTTTGCCACTCCCTACGGTTGGCAATAATTGGCTGATAATAACAGGCCGAGGTAGCCCTGACACGTTCTCAATCAGCAAGGCCATTAAGCGGGAAACCCTTCTTTCCCCATTCTTTGTCCTCCCGTTTTCTGCCAACCTGCCAGCTAACCCTAACCCACACAGGTCCTGCTAGCTTTTCTCCTATTGTTGCCACAGACTTTCTTGTCCACCCTTACTCCGTCTTCCAAAGCCACGAGGTGTCTGAGTCATCCTCGATTACAGTGTGTATTTATAGACAGCAGAGTCAGGACCTGGGCCCTGTGTGTGTGTGTGTGTGTGTGTGTGTGTGTGTGTGTGTGTGTGTGTGCATGTGGGTGGATGGGTGATTCCACCTCCAAGCCCCTAAAACTGAAGCCCAGAGTCCGATGAGTCACCTCCGCACAAAAAAAAAAACAGGACTCTGCCACCTGGAGAGCTGACGTCATCCCGGCCTGAGATTGAGGGTTTACAGCCGGCACTGACCTCACTCAGGTCCGGGTCCAGGTCTGGGTCCGGGTCCAGGTTACTGAGAGACAGAAAGTGCCGGGAGAGCGTCTGTCTCTCGAGAAAAAGACGCCGCTCTCATTTCACTCATTATCCGAGCACAGGTCACAGTAAATATGTGTCATTGTCCTTAATTGTGGTGAAGAAGCTCGTCTATGGCTCAGTGTAATTACACATTACAGATGTTAAACCGTCTTTGTCTCCGCTCGCCCACACGCAAACACCCTTTCATTCAGCTATATATATATACGTCTATATAAACTGCTATGTGGTGTAACCCTAAAAGCTTGTTACCACCTTTAAGTCTAAGGTTTTAAGAAATTAAACACATGCTATCAACTAGTTTTTTTAGTGTAGGTGGATTACAAAATTTTATTTTACTTAAAATTTTGCATTTTTTTCAGTTGCATTACACAGTTTGACATTTTGGGTAAAAACAATGCACAAAATCTGGATTTCTTGATAAAAACAAAATGATAAAAATAGACAATTAAATTTTTTTGACTATTATTTGACCATATATGTGTATCTACATCCAATCTATACGTCATTCATTCAGCTATATATATATATATATATATATATATATATATATATATATATATATATACCATGCGTGCAAATACGTGTCCGGATTTGCATGCATGAATATTATTTCATGGGCAAGTTTGGAAAGAGGCAGAGGTGCAGCTCACACACACACACACACATCTGCACACGCATGCAGAAACGCAGGGCCGAGGCCTTCCATGTTGCTGATGTTTGGACATTTCAATTGGGGAGGCTGCAGGACCTGCAGCTGCCTGTGTCTAGTGTTGTGTAGAGGGGGAGTGGGGGCCTTTTTTTTTTTTTAGGCGGGAAGGCGAGAAGGCTTTGGTGAATGCTTTTCCCCCCGATGAGAGATGAGGCATATTGAAAACGATATTAAATTACCCTGATTAACAATTTAGCCACGAATTGGGCCGGCCTCGGGGGCGCTCCGTGGGGAGGCCCGGGGACTATTCATCCCCACGGCGCCGGGGTCGAAAGGTGCCCCAAGTTCACAGGCTCGGGCCCTTTGTTATGCTAACGCCCTATCCCGAATCAGCTGCCCGCTCCACGGCCAGACACAAGCACTTCCCTGAGAACTTTCAGGGAGTCGTCATTCCACTGTTCATCTTAACACCCCCGCCCCACCACCTCCACACACACACACACACACACACACACACACACACACACACACTCCTCATCCCAAGTAGCCTATCCCTCTTTCCAAATTCCATGCACATTTCAGCATTTTTTTTTGTAAAGGGTGGGGTATGTGTCCTCAAGACGGCCGATAGAAGATGTCTTTTTATCTGTGATATTTTTGTCTGATCTTGCAAAAAATATTGCAATTTTAACACCACATCGATTTCAGAAGGCTACATCAGGTTTTTTTTATCATAAAAGAATGTTTTTTTCCCGTGTATCTTTGCAAGTGCTCAAGTTTTGCTCAAAAGACAGGAAAAAAACCTGTTTTGGTTTTATTCGGTCTCAAGGGAGCGATAGATGATCAATACACATTAACAGGCGAGTTTATAAGACATGTATTAGAGGTCAGGGGTCAAATGCTGGTCAAACACCCTTGACCCAGAGGTCAAAGTCTTTAGCGTGAACACGCCGCCGCTGCACAACACACGTCACATTTTGACTCGTCATCTGGTTTTTCTAAGAATTTCCACAAACAGGTGTATGGAGAAATGTCTTTATTGTATTTTATAGAAGAATAATCAATCATGTTACAAATATTTTTTAACCACAAAACATTGCATACTCCATTTTTAGCTATTTAAATGTGTTTTTAAAGACAAGTTTTAAATTGTATTCCATTTTTTTGGGATAGAGCATACACACATTGAAGACTTCTCTCTCTCTCTCACACACACACACACACACACACTCACGGTCACTGGCATCAACAACAGCATCAAAACCAGCAGCAATGCTCGTATTGCACCATATGAAATTGAATGAAACGTCTAAAAAAAAAAACATGCAGTATAATTATATACCACTGACTGAAGCCGCTGATTGTGTACGGCCATAGTCCTGAGTTGTAGGCGTGTGTGACTGCCCTCGTCTCAAACCTCAACCAGGAAAGAAAGGACAAAAAAAAAATCCTCATCAATGCAAATTAGAGCGCCAGAACCTGGGGAGCCTTGCTTGACTCACTGGTTCCCCCCCCACCAAAAAAAAAAAGCCAAAATCACATGCTTTCACTTCCAAATCTTGTTGTCATACACGACTACAGATGCTCCATATTAACACGGGATAGTCAGTCATATCCGTGGATTAGTCTGCAGTCACTTGAAAAAAAAAGCGTCTCCACACTCAGGCTGCCACAAGAGAAAATAAGGACGCTTCTAATTCTGCCAGCATAATTGCCTGATTATAATGAGCTTCTCTCTCTCCCCCTCTCTAGCTCTGCCTTTATTTCTCAGTGTGTCTGTTGCTGAATGCGCACACACTCACACACACACACACACACGCGCACACTGCAGCCTAATTCTGATATAAATCAGTCTTCAATTGAAAAAGGGGGAAGAAAAATCTGCATTAATGTTTTGTGGTTGCTGCAGTGGCACCGTGCAGCATTCGGTGAAACCTGCTATTTTCTGGTGATTTTCAATGGACAATAGGGATTTAGAGCAGGAGAATGAAATATGGAGCAGAGCAACAATATACAGTAAAATGACCCAAGGTGACACCCGGTACAACAATCAGACGATTCGTCCACATAGGTGATAATTCACTGATTTTATTTGCTACAGAGGTGAAAAGAAGAAAGGAAAGGATGGTTGATGTGAGCTAATGGACGTCACACTCTGTCGAGCAACTTAAAAACACAACAGGTCAGTCAAATGAAATCCTGGTACAAAATTATAACATTAAGGTAAAAAAAAATGTAATGACGATCATTGTTTTAATGTCCCACCTGCATTATGATATTTATATTTGTATCTGAAGGCCTGGTAGCACAGGGTACTTTGACAATTAGATATCAAATTACTTACTACAAAAACATTTCAACCATACAATTTTTTAAGACTTTACAGAAAATACTAGGTTAACAGGAAGAAAATATGATCTAATTATGAGACACAAAATAGAGTCAAATCAATTACCTGTTCAATACATTTTTAGTAGGTTTAGTGTAGTTTAGTCATTTTATATTTCAATGACTAAAAAATGTTTGATTTTATTAAATTTGTATTGTAACACACAATTTCAGTCCATCCTTATTTTTTACAATGACCTCAGCAGCATTGTCTATTATTATTTTTATTATTATTATTATTAATCATCACAATAATTTCACACACAAAATTTGTTTAAAATTTTGGTGCACTTGCAATCCCATATAAGAATATTACACTATAGTGTCTTTGCAAAGTACACCTGAACTAGTCAAGTATGGGCTCGGTGTACGGTGCAGACTACATAATGTTCTGTGGAGGAAAAAAAAAAAAACAACCAAACTTTTTGAGTAGTTGTCATTCTATCTGCAGTGTTTTTTTTTACTTTGGCTATTATAGCATACATTGCCTTGTTCCACCAGGATTTGTTCTCCCCATCCCTCTAAAGCTGTCTAAGCCCAGACGCAGGCTAAATGAGCATGCCCACTCATGAATGCTGTTGCTTAATTACAATCCCTGATGGAAAAACCAGTGAGGGAGAAGCCTGACAAAGCTACGTGGCGTTAGGATAGAAACAGCGGCTTTTTGGGGGATAAAAAAAAATGTATGTGTTCAAGTGTATATGAATGTCATTAAGTGTAATAGCTGTAATTTTCACAGCCTAAACGCAAAAAAAGACAATGGCGTATGTGTATGTGCTTCAGTTTAATTTACAGAAAATTAGATTGACGTGTTGAGCCGAATCGTTGTGAAAGGCTTTGTTAGTGTACGGATGCAAAACCACTGTAATATCTGAGAATGAGATCTAATGTCAACAGTGGTTTGGATCTGACATTTACATACAGTATGTAGGAGGGTATTTAAATATCAGCAGCCCTGAACATGGAATAAATTAATGTGGAAAATGAAAAAATAAGTTTGGGTTTATACAGTTTTTGGGCCTGAATACACATCAACATGTGAAATAAATGCGATGTTTTAACTCAACAAAGACATTTCTGCTGGTTGACGTGTGCAGAGCTTGAATTTGCCTGAAAATTTTGCAATACGATAAACACACAAGTACGAGTAGTTCTGTATATGTGCTAACCTCATTCAGAAACAGAACCTGTGCATCCTGGACATTCAATGGGTAATCCTGATTCCTGCAAATCCTGCAAAACTGAATACATCGCATAGTGAATTCCTATACAGTGTATTTCTGTGGTTAACCAAACGCCACATTACTCTATTTAAGCAAAAAACCTCCCAGTTTCTGTAAAAGGAACTCCACGCTGCGCATACATTATTCAGTAGTATTTGCATTTGCATTGTAATTTTCATTCTTGCAGATTACAGAGAATGGCGGAGGAGGCGCTGCACCAAAGAGAATTACGTTCCAAACCATTTTCCGACTTACTGGTGAGGAGTTGACACAGATTTTTTTGTTCTATTTTTCCTCCTCTGCTTCGAGGTACGCTGCTGAGATCAGTGACATACATTTCAAACTGTTGTTTGATTAATAAAAGAAGGAAACGATGTATAATGCTCACCAGCACTCACGCACAAAAAGCCCTGCCATTAAAAATTAATCGTGACATTCAGCAATGAGTCTATTTGATTGACTAGGCTGGGATTTTTTACTGTAATATTCTCATCATCTTTATTTATATTGCAAGGCTTGTGAGTTGAAACTCAAAGGAACCGGTATGCACTGAGACAATGTCGTATGGATTAAACGCAAGGAAGGGGGTGTGAAACTCTCACAGTGCACTGAAGATCCTGGCTATTATGTTTCATCTAAAAATAACAAGCCCGACTCAAAAGAACAGACAACACTGAATAGAAAAAACGAACAAAAAAAAAAAAGACAAGCTCCAGAGAGAATAAAGTTCAAACAGCTGCAGTGATAGTGCTGAGAATGTACAGTATGAGACTTCCTTCAATTATACATAAAAAGGAAATCAGCGTGAAATGTATGGAATAACCCAGATACCGAAATAAAACATTGTCAGTGTTTCTCTGGAGCCGGATTACGGATTTCAGAATAGTAAAGATTTTAACGCGTTGTGACGATTTATTCCTTATGTGAAATACTGCATCACTTTAGGTTAATTGCATTATTTGCTGACATCACCGTTAGTAAACAGAGATCTTTACAGAGTAACACACAGGCCTCAGGGAAAAATGTATTTAAAAGGGGAAATGTGCAATAGAATAGATTGAGACAGGATGGAAACACACTCTGGCGGTGTGTGTGTGTGTGTGTGTGTGTGTGTGTGTGTGTGTGTGTGTGTGTGTGTGTCTACGCGGCCTAAGAGGCTGGTACAATGCATTATGGGGGTGGGGTGACTATCCCTGCAATAAGAGAGGAGGGCTGTAGCAATGTATGCGCATGTGCAAATACAGACAGGCCCCTATATGCCCACATGTTGATGGATTTCCTCTCTGTGGAAGTGTGCAGGTGCAAAGACAAACATGTGCGCACACACACACACACAAACCCACACACACACACACACACACATAGCGTGTTTCATCTTGTCGTGAGCTAGTTAACACAATACATACTCAGTATGTTTTTACTATTATAATAAAATACATTTAATTGATTTTTTTTATGGATGTGCTTCACAGAGCTCACATCTAAAGGTAAACGAGAAAATTCTAATTTTACTAGAAACAGTAGGAGAGTGTTCTTATTATTGACACTAGTAGTTCATTTCTAGTGAACTTTAAGTTAATTTTTACCACCTCAGGGCATTATAAACAAGATCCAAATGGATATCAAGTTGTTTTTTTTATATAAATAATCAGGTAAATGTAACATTACATTGTTAATAAGTATTAAAATGATTAATCCTGTAAAATAGTCCACTTTGAAAGATTGTTTTATAAACTAAATGAATGAATGAATGAATGAATGACATATAGATTGGATGTAGATACACATATGTGGGTCAGTGTCAAATAATAGTCAAAATCTTTTTAAGTTTTAAGATATTTTAAGATATTGACTTGTAAATATCAGGTGTGTTCTATGGACAGTTTGAATAATTGATTAGATGTACTATCCTAGAACTCACCAACCCTGCACATTTTCTTTTTTGTGAGATTTCTAAAATTCACTTAAAATTCACTTGCCATGAATATGAAGAAAAAAATATATAGTATTCACAATATTATGATAGTTTCACTTCATTCAAATATATATATATATATATATATATATATATATATATATATATATATATATTGATAGTTATGATAGTTTATATATATTCAAATATATATATATATATTTATATATATATATATATGATGAATGTGATAACTCAGACTCATTTAAATAGTGTACAATTAAGTCACAGTAACATAAAAATGCTGTTTTTTGGATCATAGGTCAGTTATTAAAAACCACAAAAATACATATCTTTACAATTTTTCCCTGTAACCATCATTTGTAAAATACAAATGGTGCAATTTTATATTATTTAAGTACAGTCAGTCACTTGCTGCAGAAGCATGTTTAATGGTGGTAATAAATAAATCAAAAAAAGGCTTTGAAGCATCCATCTGAAAGGGCCTTAAAAAAACTTTATTAACAGCACAGTAATTTACAATACAAACAATACACGGAGTATAGGAAAATTAAATAAGAAATAAGAAAAAAACAAGCAGATATGAAATTCAACCTCAATTTGACTTCAATTAAAACAATGAATAGATATAAATAAAAAAAAACTAGGTATATAAATATTGCAAACCAACTTTAATTCAAACGGTAATGTTTCTCCTTAACGCTGTGTGGTTTTTGGATTCCGTGCAGACCGGTGATTTTCTCTCTTCCGGTTGCAGGGGTCCTAGCGTTCTACTTATAGTAGACCTCGAATAAGCCTTTAAAAAATTTAAAAGTGTGTTTAATTTGTTATTTTTAAAGTTGAATTTATAGGTGAGCACCGTTCATTTACGGAGGTATTGTTGTCCTTGACGTCCGTTTCATTTGCAACCATCGCAAACGTGATTAAGGCGATTTTCATTTTTTTCCCCTTGACTCCCACGGCGCAGGCACATGCGCGGACGTCTCTCTCTACCCACAGCTTTAGCGTGACCTCTACTGCAGTTGGGAAATACTCGGGAGCGGAGGTTGATTCCATTGATTTTTGACGATGTAACTCGTCCGGCGGGAGGACACGGCGTCGCGTCTGGATGAGAAAGCTGCTTCTTCGCCGGTGAACAACCACCGCCGCACGGAGGGCTTATGTGCTCCCCGCCGCGGGATTTCCGACTCGCGGAGCTCAGTGTTGTCGCGGTTGAGACCGGTTCATCAACATGGTGAGTGGGGGGATTTTTTGTCGCACTTCATTGATAAATTATCAGCTCGTAACCGCCAACTACCACCATGTGCATATCTGCCGCGATGTTGCTGTCACGTTTATTTATGTTTTGTTTTTTTACATCCCAAATATGCGTTTGTGTTTGCAGTGTGACGTTAGCTTAGCCTGCTAGCCGCAGCAGGTGCTTGGCTAACCCGTGTGTTTAGCTCACTAGCTAACGTCAGGTAAAGAGTGATGCGATTTACAAGCAAATATCCCGTTACCGTGTGTGTTTTTACGACAGTGCTTTCAGTGTATTACCCGGTGCTACAGGCTCGTGTCAGAAATCGAAGAGTTATAATTGACCAGCTCGCATCAGGCTGTTAGCAGTTAGCATGTCAGTCAGCTGATTTGCAGAGGTACAGGTGTGTTCACCTGCCTGAATCTGCTCGGTTTGACCTCAGGCTGCCCTCAGAGCAACTGTAGACTTCACTTAACTTAAAACCAATAATCTATTGGTCGCTTCACAAGTGGTTATTGAGAATTATCAAATTAGTCCTTCATTTCATGAAATGAAATTCATTACACCTGTCATTAAAATAACGTTTGTAATTCATTGAAGGGAATAGGTGAACTGCTTGTTGTCACGCCTGTGTATTAATGATAGTGTCATTAATGTAATTTTGTTATAAATTATAAATATCTATATATTATTACTTCTTGAATCTTAAGTTGTAGTATTTAACAATATTAAGAGTAAGGTGAGACGATGATTTGTAATAATGGGGTGCTCCAACTCAATCATTAATGCAACCTTTAATTTCAGTTAATGTACATTTAGTTTAGTTGAATTTTTACAGGAAACAGTATCCTCTGGTAAAGCTGCTGCTTTTTTCACTTAAAGTTAGTATTTCACCTCAGTTTTTGCTTAAATAGGACACAAAAGAAAGTGTTTAAACTATAAATTGTTTTGTGTGTGTGTGTGTGTGTGTGTGTGTGTATATATATATATATATATATACACACACTGCTGCAAGTGGAATATCAGACCTTTTCCACATAAATATAGCAGCTGCAGCTAAAGATGGCCCACAATATGAATACTGGAGACAATACAATATATAAGGTGATGTACAGTAGCTTACTAGTGTGTGTGTGTGTGTGTATATATATATATATATGCGTGTTCAGTTTTTACTTAAATAGGACACAAAAGAAAGTCTGTTCTATATATATATATACACACACAGACACACTTTATAGTTGAATTAGATATCAAATTACTACAACTTAGAACAGACTTTCTTTTGTGTCCTATTTAAGTAAAAACTGAACACGCATATATATACGCATATATATATATATATATATATATATATATATTCATATTGTGGGCCATCTTTAGCTGCAGCTGCTATATTTATGTGAAAAAGGTCTGATATTCCACTTGCAGCAGTTCACAGCTAGGGAAAATACACCCAGAAGTAGTCATGATGAGTTAAAAAAGGAGGAAAGCATGGTCCTAATAGGAGGTTTCAAAGTTAGTTTCATGGGCCAAATAGTGTTGAGATGTTTGAGGTTTTTTTGTGGATGGTGGTTATCGCTGCAGCTCCCACGCCGCCATCCCCCGCTGATTTCATTTGGTTGTTTGGTGGAGGGGGTCAAGCAGACTGGGCGAGATAAGAGAGTCCATGCTGGCTCAATTTCCCCCAGGCCCGCGATCCTAGAAGGTCCCCCACAGAGAGTGGTCAGCACCTACTAATCCGAGGACGTGTGTGTGTGTGCTTTTTGACCTATATAGCATGACCATTGTGCACATGGAGAAACATCTTGAGTCAGAGAGGTTGTGCAGGGCCATGCGTTCACATCCGAGCAGGGATAATTGGCCGGTTGATGGCACCCACTCGGCCCCCTCTGTGGCTCCAGAAGAGGTATTGACTTCTGCTTTCTGGAGCTTACACCATGCTGGGTGACGCAGGGGAGCCCCATGACCAATCCAGAATCTAGGTCTGGCCTCACCACCTCTCATGTCATTCACATCCTGCTCCTGTACATACTGCTCTCTGACGAGCAGTAGACAGAGGATGCTTTACTATTTTAGTGAAAGAATGAATAGAATAGCCAGCTCAGGTGGTTTTAGATACCTGGTTAGGATACCTCCAACTGGTGGGAGACACCAGGACAGACCCAGAACACGTTGGAGAGATTACAAAGAGTTTTTCCCCTTGAGACTAATCATTGATTTGTGATTTTTGGGGAAATGCATATAAAAATAGACTTGATTTGGCTTGACATGTCTCTTCTGGCTTGGGAAAACATCGGGATCCCCCAGGGAGGAACTGAAGTCTGAATGTCTAGGTTCCCTCGCTCAGCGCGACACCATCGCAACCCCGCTCCCCGATAAGCATCAGAACCCAGACGGGTGACAGGTTTACAAGTTTAGACTCGACCGGAATGTACGATTTTTATATATAAGGAGGAGATTTATCTTATTGGGGGTCAGGTGGCTAAATGCTTTCTTGCTGCTCAAGTGTGTGCAGCCACAGATACCCATGATTCCTTCTGATTGTTAAAGACAGGCCGACCCGCAGTCCATGGCCGACAGTGAGTGGATAAAAAAGCGCAGCATGAAAGGAATGATTCGGGGCTCTTAAGCCTAAGTAAATATTGATCTACGTGCCAGGTTGATATTGAGCTCCTTATGTTGCTAAAGCTTTTGGGGGCCAGGCTGCTCACATTGTGACACAGAGCAACATTTAGTGGACATCATAAATTCACTTGTATCACTTTATTTTTTATTTAGTGAACTGTGGCATTTATTATGTTAGGTAGGTGATATAAATTACAATCTCTACTATATATATATTATGCGCACATATCGTGTGTGTATATATATACATATATATATATACATTTCTTTTTTTCATTACATCCAAGGAATTAAATGGAGAGCCACTTTGATATAATATTTGTCGAGCCACCTAGCGCTGTAAATTATAGCCGTCAACATGTTTTTGCTGCTCATGCATGAGGCTGCTGTAGTTGTGGCGTGGAAATATTCACACTGCTGTTATCCATGATGTCACATGAGTCGGTTATATGATAATTGAGCGTCGTAGCGTTGTGAACTAAAGTGTAAATGATGTTAGGGAACGTGGAAAGGCATTTCAACACTTGATAGCTGGTAGCTTAAAACATTTCTGCCATAATGCCACAGAGTGTCTCGTGTTAAAAAACGACCACATACACACACACAGTGACAATTAGTTATTACTGATTAACTTCCACACTGTACACAGTGCACTCCTTCCCATTGTTTATAGTAAAATGAAGGTCATCCATGTTTGAGCTTCAGCTCTTAATCACGGCTGTAGACTCTAATCTTCCCTTGTATGGTATTTCTAAAGAAAACATCCTTGCCTGCGATGGTGGGTCAAAGGCGTCAAACTTATGCTGTGTTTGACTGCATTATGAATCAGATGTCTGACCTAGGAAATGATTGTGTACACCCACCAACCACTTTATTATCTAGACCTGTCCACATGCTCCTTTCAAAAAAGCAGATCCCATGGTAGCAACTCAATGCATTTAGTTATGTGGACATGGTCAGGAGGATCAGCTGCAGTTCAAAATCAAGCATCAGAATAGGGATAAAATCTGGTCTGAGTGTGTAAGAAACCACTGATCTACTGGGGTTTTCACGCACAACCATCTCTAGGCCCAAGTATCCAGTGGGTGTCAGTTCTTTGGGCGAAAATGCCCCGTTGATTCCAGACTGGTTGGAGCCGATAGAAAGGCAACAGGAACTCAAAAACACTAGTTGTGACAGAGGTCTGCAGAAGAGCATCTCTGAGCGTACAGCACGTCCAACCTTAAGGTGGGTGGTCACTGCACTAGAGGACCACGCTGGTCCAGCAAGGTCTACCTAGTAGTGGATGGTGGGTGTAATTTTTGCACATCACAAGGATTCATCCTCTTTGGAACCATTTTTTTCCAAACAAACACCAATTTGGAGGTTGCAGGCTTTTTATTTTTTTTTTACTTTTATTGATGGATAGATGGATGGATGTCATTTTTCCTCCCCAAAGAGAAATATGGATTTCATAGCATAATCATTGGTGCCTTCATTAGAGAAAATTCAACTTTTGCAAAACTATAGTTTTAAAGACATCACCTTGTGCTGACATTAATCACAGTTTTCTGATTTTTTTTATTTTTATTTAGAACAAACAGTTGATTGGGGAAAATTATTTGTAGATTGGTTGCAGCCCTAAATATCACATATTATAGCTATAAAACGTCTCCCTCTCATACACTAATAAAGCAGTTCTGTGTAATTGTGCAAAGTAAGTAGACCCTTACCTAATTTGACTGTAGTTAACCACAGATTCAGGTGTTTTTAGAGGTTTTACACAGATGTGGATAAACTGCCATGAAGAGAAAGGAGCTCAAGTCTTTAAAAGTGTTTTTTCTTCATTGTCTGTCATCTCTTGGGGGTTTGTTTGGACAGTGTTTTTGGTAAAAAACAGTGGCTAGGTAAAAGATGCAACAACATGTCCACGTGTGTGCGCATTATGCTGATAAATTCTTCAAAACTGTGAATCTGTGTCACATCATTTCATATAAACCAGTGTTTTTCAATAGGCTGTCATGGGGGGCGCGTTTGACCTCAGGGAACATGCTTTTTTATTTTTTTTTACTGTCCTAAAATAAAGTGCAATTGCACCTCCACTACATTAGGGGGCAGCAGAGTGTGAGCAGGGAGCATACAGCACAGAGTATGAGTATAAAGTGTAGACACCAAGTGACACCATGAAAACATATTTAACAGGGATGAGAAGACAGGCGGAGAGAGACGGAGATAAAGAGACAAACGAAAGTCTCCCAAAGCTAAGACGAGGAAATATGACGAAGCGTCTGTAGCGCTTGGTTCACTGTGAAAGACCGGTGTGTTACTGAGTCTGAAATGTTGGAGACAAAGAAATTAAAGACATTACACCACAATCACTGATAAGACCATTTATGTAGTTTTATTTTTCAGTATCATATGGTTTGACATGGTCAGTCAGAAATGTTTAATTAAAGATTTAATTTTATTTTTTAATTTCAGATGCACTTTATATTTTTCTGTTACAGTTAATTTAGCTATTCTTTGTTGTAAGTTGGTCTATATTTCTTTCTTTTTATTCTCTTATACGTTAAGGATACAGTGAATTAAACTGTTACTGCATATTATGTTACTGCTTTACGTCTTGTGAGTTCACCATTTAAATGTAATTTAACCCCTTCCCCCCTCTTCTCTGTTTCCGCAGGGTGTGATCGGCGTGCAGCTGGTGGTTACCATGGTAATGGCCAGTGTAATTCAAAAAATCATACCTCATTATTCCCTGGCAAGATGGCTACTCTGCAGTGGCAGGTATATGTGGAATCCTGTACATGCTGTTTTCAAAGCGCTCCGCTGTCTCAATTTCCTTCGAGAAGTTTATTGCTGAAAAACGGTCGGGAACAATGGAGATCAACATGTTTACTCGAGACTGTTCAAAAGGGGTTTTGGGCAGCAGAATAAAAAGGAATACTTAATTCACACAGTGGAGACCAAAGGCCGTTAAAATATTGGGACGACCCAGGAGGACGGTGCATAAAAATAAAAGTGCCCGCCTCGTTTCCTCTAATTAGTGCCACATATGTTTTTCAGTAAACAGCTTCTCTGAACACATTGAATTATTAATTCATTTTTCCTTTCAGGAAGAAAAAACTTTTCTCCCTAAGCAAGCAGTGCTGGGGTACATTTTGTAATTAATTCTCCATAATAAATAAACATACAAGGAAAAGGGGGAAAAACAAGCTGTCGCCCTCCGACCCGAGGAGAGCATCTCGAGATGTTCCGACAAGAGGCTTCCAGAGCAAAGCTGAGGACGTCTCCCTGATCCGTCTTCAAAACAAAACAATTATGTTCATAGAGCGGCGGCTCGGGGCGACTTTGTAAATCCACGCAACACTCCACGATAAAACGAGTGCAGCTCTTTTTCTGTGCAATTATCTGTACGGTTTGCGTCAAGAGTGCACTCATGTGTTTCTGAACGCAGCATTAAACAGCACTGCCTTCAAGAACAGCTTTCAACACGATTTCTTTTTTTTAACTTTACTACTCTTTACTTTATTCATTAAAAAAATACTTTTTGTTTTACTGTCATTTGCATTTCAATTATGGTCATACAGAATGTCAGTAAATCTTATATCAATGAACATCTTAACCCATATACAGTATATGTAAGCTCATACTTACTCATACAAAACACATACTTGCGGTATAAATCTCATTCTCAGTTCTCATGTTAAATAAACTGTTGCCTTTAAAATAAGAAAATATAAAAGTCTTAATAAAATGGAATATAGTATTGGTAAAATAAAATACGATGAAACTAGTGCATGCACAATATCACAGATAAAACAAGACAAGTTATAGTATCACCATTATCAACAGTGATAATATTACTTTATTTTTTTTTAAAACAAATATAGAAGCAATTAATCATTTTAACAATAATAATTATCTTTATTGCATGATTCAACCTGAACAGAACAACTAGAAGACGTTTCTATAAACGCTTACCCTCTGTTCAAACTGTATTTTTATTGGTTGGTGTTTCCCAAAGCTGAAAAGTCAAATGAAAATATCTCCCCCCCCCCCCCCCCCTTTTTTCAGACCAAAAATGATTAATGTAATAGCAACTAATGGACTAATCATTGCAGCTCTAATAAAAAGTGAACAGCCTAAATAGCACCTCCTTATTATCATAGTAAATTATTTAATGTTGGATTAATTGGAGCGGCAGGGGGGAAAAAATTGAGCTCGGTCTACAGCTCGGTTTGCTGTTTTTTCCGTGTCAGGTTTCTGGCTCGTTCCTTCTCACCAAATCCTCCACATCTTTTATTTATTTATTTATTTATTTTTTCTTGTTGACAGTCTGCGGTGGTATCAGCACCCTACAGAAGATGAGTTGAGGAGCTTAGCCGGGAAACAAAAAGGACAGAAGAGGAAAGACAGGTAGGTGGATGTGGAGGTGTGTGTGTGTGTGTGTGTTTGTGTGTGTGTGTGGGGGGGGGGATACGAGAGGAACCCCTTTCATCAGAGAGGAAAGGAAAGATGAGAAGCCTGAGATGGATGATGGAGACCACAGGCACGTCGGAGGAGAAGAGCTGAAGCTGATTCCTGTTTACGGGGCTCATTTAAGGCCTGTTTGATGTGAGAAGACACAAGTCTGTTTTTTTGTCGTTTTCGCTCCTTTTTATGGCTCCTCCAAATGTGCTCAGAGCAACTCGGCTTAGAAGTGACCCTGTCTGCTGGATGTGAGGAAACGCTGGTGCCCTGTTGTTGCTTTTTCTTTTTTTTTGGAGCCAATACTATTTTGTCTATTTTATGGAATGACACTCTGGAGTCAAAGTCAGTTTCATTGTCAATTGCTTCACATGTTCTTGACATGCATAGGAGTCGAAATTACATAAAGTGCAAGACAAGACGATCCTAAACTAAGTTATTATAACATTAGCAGGGTATGACAAGACAAATCCAACAAGACGAGACAAAACAAGACAACACTGAGCTGTGTGCATTCTGAGGTTGTAGATATCCAAAATATGCCAGAATTATATCTTCAAAGCGGTCTGGTGTCAAGCTTTTATTCTGAAAGATGATCTTCCTCCAAAATGACTCGAGGGCTGCGGGTGGAGGTCGAACCCGTGAGTCCATCGCATGCATTTAGTGCTGTTTCCTTTTGTGTTCTGCTTATAAATGTGAATTTTTAAATCGCGACTGGAAGTTAATCCTCGCTCTTTCCACATATGGCGTCCAGCTCCTAACTTTTTAAGGCGTTTTTTTTTTTTTTTGTAGAACAATCCTTTTTTCTTCTGTGAAGCCTGTGTGAGGCAGGTCAATGCTCTGTATGCACGCCACATGTTCAGTAATCCCCCCGAAGGGGAAAAAAAGATGGACCGCTGTCTGTTTTTTTTTTTTCTCTAACCCTGTGCCATGCAGGTCTGTTCCCTTTTGTTAACGGCCTGACTCCCTCGGTCAGGGGGCGAGGCTGAGCCCCCTTTTTTTTTTCCTGTCAGGTGCCTTCAGAGACGTGTTTGGTCCTCGTATTGTCCTGTGAATCCAGTGCGCACACACAGAGCTGAACAAACAGACAGCCCCCCCCCTCATTCACCTGCTGTTTGACTCAGCACTGCCCATCTATTCACTTTGGTCACGGGGAAAACTCCTGTAGTACGAGAAGTAATAAAAGTTTCTTGTAGTTGAACATTTCTCCACCTCATCGTTTTTGCACAACCTGCACTATGCCACCCCTGAAATGCTGGAAAAAAAGGGAGTCACAGATAAAATAAGACAAGATTAAAAGAATTTGTATCTGCATTATCCTCAACAGTGACAATATTTACTTAGTTTTTTTAAACAGAAATATAGAAGCATTTGATCATTTTAACAATAAAAATTTGCTTTGCATTTCAGTTGCGATCATGCAGAACGTGTTAGTGAATCTTCTGAAGATATCCACAGATATCTTAACCAATATACATTATATGTAAGCTGTGATCAATATATTCAACACATACTTACATTATAAATCACATGTGGTCAACAGTGAGGAAGTTCTCATGTTAAACTGTCACCTTTAAAATAAAAATTATAATAGTCCAAATAAAATGGAATGTAGTATCAGTGAAATAAAATATGAACACATGCATCATAAACCAGTGCATGCACAATATCACAGATAGAATAAGACAAGTTATAGTATCACCGTTATCCTCAACATATGACTTAACTATGATTCTAACAAACAATGGAAAAAAAATCCTCTAACAGACAAATGACGAGTGAAAAGAACTTAAATTTATATAATTTCTCTGAGCAGAACAGTGTGTGTTTCATTTCACATATTCACATTAACCTGTTATGTCATTTGATTTTTATTTTAATAGATTTGTGTATGGGGGGAAAAAAGCAGGACTGCAACTAATGACTATTTTGATAGATGATTGGATATTTGCTTCATTAAATGGTGTAAAATAGCGATCAAAGCTGAAAATTCAACCATATATATCAACTATATATATATATTTATCCCCCTTTTTTCAGACCAAAATACGTTATTGTGATTGTAAAAGCAACTAATTGACTAATCATTGCAGTTCTAATAAAAGTGAACAGCCCAAATCACTCATCCCATACCTCCCTATTATCATAGTAAATTATTTAATGTTCACCGCTTTTGAAAAACCCGCACTATTTCCCCTTGCAATGCTAAAAAAAACAAGTGAGTGGAATTGTGTTGATGACTATGCACTTTATGTTGAATAAAGGCTAAATGGGCCAAAAAAATGTCTGTTTTCAGCATAATCCTGTGTGTTATAGTTTCTATTCCTACACAGGTTAGAAATGTCAATGATCTGAAGTTCTGTTGCGTTTTTACAGGAAATACAACGGGCACATAGACAACAAGCCGCTAACGGTTCCCAAGGACATAGACCTGCAGCTGGAGACGAAATGCATCACAGAAGTCGACACGTTAGGTATGAACCAGAGAGGGCCCACGTCCACGGATGACAATTTCATCTTTAACGTTCACTCACGCACTTTTTTATATATACCTTATAGTGCATATACTCCACCACGTGTTTCATTCCGAGTGTCTGGATTAATTATGCTCTTTGTGCCCGCAGCGTTGCACTACTTCCCAGAGTTCCAGTGGCTGGTGGATTTCACAGTGGCGGCGACCGTGGTGTATCTGATAACGGAGCTCTACTACTGTGTGGCTCAGCCCTCTGGAGAGATGAATATCAGCATGGTCTGGTGCCTGCTAGTGCTCGCCTTTGTCATGTATCCTTGAATCAGTGCTCTTTTTTCGACACAGGGATCCATGGTGGCACAAAGAAAAACCCGCCGTGATTCTACCTTTTGCCGCAGTATGTGCTTTTTTTTTTTTTTTTAACAGTTATTATGAGAGTTGAGGAGTCAGGGATTTGACCCATGATGCAACAGAATCAGCAGCTAGTGTAAAGTAAACAGACTTTTCATTTTAGTCTGCTTGACAGTTTAATCTGCACAGACAGCCGTCAACTACATTGATGAAATAACCTGTGAGTTTTGAAAATCTTGATCAGCCTCGTCTAGCAGTTCCAACAGTTGCCCTGTGGCCTGATTTGTTGAAAAAGATGTGCTAAAGTACCCTCTTGGCAGTCAAAACACATGCTAAAGTGCTCTCTAGGAACCAATATCTGGGCTAAAGTGCCTTCTTGTAAACTAAACAAATGTCAAGTGCTTTCAAGGAGCTAAAATGTGTGCGAACTCTAGGAGCTAAAATGTGTGCGAACTCTAGGAGCTAAAATGTGTGCAAAAGTGCCTCCTAGGAGCTAAAATGTGTGCAAACTCTAGGAGCTAAAATGTGTGCAAACTCTAGGAGCTAAAATGTGTGCAAACTCTAGGAGCTAAAATGTGTGCAAACTCTAGGAGCTAAAATGTGTGCGAACTCTAGGAGCTAAAATGTGTGCAAAAGTGCCTCCTAGGAGCTAAAATGTGTGCAAACTCTAGGAGCTAAAATGTGTGCAAAAGGGCTTCTTGGGGACTATAACGCATGTAAAGTGCCCTCCAGGAGCCAAAAGCGTGTGCAAAAGCGCTTTCTAGGAGCCAATATCTGTGCTAAAGTGCCTTTTTGAAAACAAAAAAATTTAATGTGCTCTCGAGGAGCCATAACGTGTGCAAAAGTTCTCTCTAGGAGTACATTTTTGGGCTAAAGTGCCACCCTGCAAACTGAAAAGCATGTAAAGTGCCCTCTAGGAGTAAATACCTGGGCTAAAGTGCCTTCTTGAGAACTAAAAAAGCATGTTAAAGTGCCCTCTCAGAGCCAAAACATGTGCTAGGAGCTCTCGGAGCCAAAATTCATAGCAAAGATTCCCTGCAGGAGCCAAAACCTGTACTAAAGTGCCCTTTTGGGAGCTAAATGCATGTTAAAGGGCCCTATTTCAGTGGTGAAGACATGCCACTTTCCATCAAAAAAAGTCTTCACACCACTAAAAAATAGTCACATATCTGTACTGTACACCATTCCTGTAGATCGATTGCTGATATTTGAAGTTCCTGCTGGACAAACCTTTTTTGGACTCTCCTTTAAGTTCAGATTTCCATTATTTTCACTTGCCACCTTTCTATATATATATGTGTGTGTGTGTCATACGGTTACACCTCTTTGTCTCTGAGAGAGGGGCCACATCATTCCAGCTTGATTGTATGGATGCAGCGGTGGCGGCGAGAGGCTATAAAACGACTTGTTAAAGGTCCCACCGGCTGGACTTCCAGCACCTTTAACGCTCCACGGCTACCCGCTATTTTGCCACGCTGAACGGCGGTTAAATAATATGCATTATCCCCGCCACCGAAACCACAGGAATCAATCTTTCCCAGTACTCCTGGTCGGGCCGCGGTCAGACGGTGTGTCATTTCCTGCCCACGTTGGAGATTGGAGGTCCAATTTTCACAGCCCAACAGACTGATATGCTCGCGGAGAAAGAGGGGGAAAAAAAAAAAAAAAAAAGGACAGACCGGGGGGATATAGATGAAGATGAGGGAATATGTTCAATATATGTGTTAATGGGACACTTGATTTTCAGTTTTCCTATTTCGGTGCTGATGACACGTTTAAGATTTGCCCTGGAGATCAGCGCTACTTCTCTATTAACCCCCTCTAATAACGCAGGAGCAGTAGCCGCATCGTATAGCTTCCCAACCCTTGTTTACTGAAATGTATAAATGTGAGCCAACATCTCTGCCTTTCTGGCCAGAGCTGACAGGGATATTAACTGTAGCTGCGTTTTCTCCTTTTGAGCCTCACGCTGGCTCAAACTGGTCTGGGTGAGTTGTTGATACAGCTGCCTTCACAGTCCTGAATGAGGGGGGTCGGAGGAACCTGGAAATGTTGCAGAAACTTGTGGGTTTTTTTTTTTTTTTTTTTCATCTCCCCGGTAACTGGAGTTCACTTCAGAAACTCGCTTTCTATCCGTTACCCCTCTGATCAGTATAGGAGGGGGGAGGCATAAAATAGTATTATGACCTCCATGGCATGCAATGGTGCCAAAACCCTGGGGGGGGGGGGGTTTGAGAGTTCATTCACACAGGCTCTGCAAGTATGCACAAACTCTATTCTTATGCAAAGACTAAATATTGTTGTGTGGTTTAATAGCTTTGTGTTAGCATTTTTATTACCACTTTATATTAAGGTCCTTGAAATGAGTTAATGTAATAGGTTCATATGGAAAAAAGCCCTTATAATGTCTTAACATAGTGTTAATAAGACTAAATAAGTGGTAATGGCATTGTAAACAGTTGTGGTTCTAAGACATTTATAGGAACTTATATTATTATATTCAACTATTAATAGGTGCATTATAAAGATATTTTTTTACCTTACGGCATTTGTCATGCTTCCAGTAGCTGCAATGAAGCTTATTACTAAGCTATTAACTATTAATAACTGTTAATAAATGAAAAACAGGCTAAGTAAAGGTTTTACAATGACAATAGGTTATATAATAATATAAGTTAGTTAAAATCAGTAGGGTTTGTAATGCTATGAATAACTATAAGAAATTAATAGGTTTTTATTATAACGTATTTAAGCATCAGTTAAGTGTGTTTATTATTCTTAAGTAGTCTTTAACATATCATTATAAACTTACTGATTACAAGGATTCTATAGGATTTTATAGGAACTTATATAATGCTGTTTGTAATGCTATAAAGAACTATAAACAATTAAAATGTTTTTATTAACCTACTTAAGCATCAGTTAAGTGGGATTATAAACTCTTAAGTAGTAACATATGAATCGTTATTGATTACAAGGATTTTATAGGAACTTGTAAAAGATATAATTAACTATTAAGAGGTGCATTATGAAGATTTTTTTCACCTTGAGGGATTTGTCATGCTTCCAGTAGCTGCATAAAAAGCATATTAATAAATGTTAAAAAATAAAAAAAACAGTCTTAGTAAAGGTTTTATAATGACACAATAGGTTATATAATATAATTAATGAGAGTTGGTAGTGTTTGTAATGCTATGAATAACTGTAAAAATTAAAAGGTTTTTAATAACATATTTAAGCATCAGTTAGGTGGCATTATAAACTCTTAAGTAGTCTCAACATATTTATCATATATTTACTGATTACAAGGATCTTATAGGATTTTATAGGAACTAAATAAATAAATAAAATATAATTAACTATTAATAGGTGCATTAAGAAGAATTTGTTAACCTAAAGGCATTTATCATACTTCCAGTAGCTGCAAAAAATCATATTACTAAGTACTAATTATTATTAATAAATGTTAATAAATGACAAACATTTCATAATGGATCAATAGGTTATATAATTATAATAAATTAGAGTCAGTAGTGTTTGTGATGCTATAAAGAACTCTATGTATTTATGCATCAGTTAAGTTGGATTATTAACTCTTAATATATTAATAATTAGATATTTACTGATTACAAGGATCTTACTATAAAGTTTTACCTTCTGTTCAAACTGTTTTTTATTGGTTGGTGTATTTTTTCCCGTTTTCCTTGAACCTATAAAGGTTGATGCTTAATTTTTTCCCGTGTGCTTCTGGAGCTGTGTTTTTCTGTTTTTCCTTGACTCCTGACGCTGCAGTAAGACCCTTTTCTCTTTAACGGCCCACTACTTCAAGCTGGAGGAAGGAGGCGAGCGTTCCCTCTGCATCACTTTCGCTTTCTTCTTCTTCGTCAAAGCCATGGCCATCCTCATCGTCACTGAAAACTACCTGGAGTTCGGTCTGGAGACCGGTGGGTGTTTGCACCATGCTTTAACGTCTAAAAACAACTAAAGCGACCCCGGTTTACAACAACCTCTTCATACTTTTGCCCCCGTCTTCCAGGTTTTTCAAACTTCTCCGACAGTGCTCTGCACTTCCTGCAGCACCAGGGCTTAGAATCCCAGTAAGTACGTTATCAGTATTCCCACAGTGTCGTCGTTTTTGGTCTTCACTACCTTCATGAATTCTTAATGAAACCTACACTAGTACCTCACTGTGTGCGTGTGTGTGTGTGTGTTTTCACTTTTCACAGGGGTCCCATATCTAAACTCACCTTCAAGCTGATCCTGGCCCTCCTCTGCTCCCTGATCGGAGCCTTTCTAACGTTCCCCGGTCTGCGATTGGCTCAGATGCACCTGGATGCTCTAAATCTGACCACGGACAGGTTTACACAGTGAGTCCACCGCAGTAATTGCTTTCACGTCTTGTGTTCACTCATGTTTTTTTCATTGAATGCATTCATGTCCTGCTTATCCTTAATCATAAGGACGGAGAAGATATAAATTCATGGTTATATTTCCATCTAGGATGAAAAAAACTACAAAAACCTTTTACCTAGAACAGTGTCGAACTAACAGGTGAAAAACGTTTTTTTTCTAACTATGCAGAAATCCTCCTGAAAACCTGTAAACAGACTTTAAAACTTTTTCTGATTAGGGAAAAAATGTTTAGCTTCACAGTTTAAGTTGACAACTATAAGTTGTATAATAAGTGTTGTAATTAAAGCTCCCGTTCTGTTTGGCGATAGTACTGTGATTTCCTGAGGGTCTTTGAACGTGTCTTGGAGACGCTGCAGCGAGTGACTCTTCTCTGAAAGAAGAAAAAACACAGTTTGTGAACTTTTCTTGCAAAGTTCTTTGTTTTGCCTGTGTTAATGTGAGGAAGGAAGGCATTTGAGTACTTACCGATACCAAGTACTTACATTATTGTAAAAAGCTAATTTTTTTTTTTAAACAATTCATAGTTATTTGAAGAACATGCCTCAGTAGTTTGGTGACTCTCACAAGTTTCGTTGCAGTAAAAACACAAATTTTAACAAAAAAAAATTGCCATATACTGACAATCAAGTGTTTTGTATAGACTTGGAACTGCACCACACACACACA
Source organism: Eupleurogrammus muticus (assembly GCA_036785175.1). Taxonomy (NCBI): domain Eukaryota; kingdom Metazoa; phylum Chordata; class Actinopteri; order Scombriformes; family Trichiuridae; genus Eupleurogrammus; species Eupleurogrammus muticus. The sequence continues at coordinate 26,195,376 of JAYKQN010000005.1, forward strand.
CACACACAAACAGTGTCATATATATATAAAGATGATAAAGTGATAGATGTGTGTAGGGCTTTTTATTTCATCTGTAGCTGCTTCACAAAACATATCCTTCACCTACTCCAATTTTTTTGACCAATTTTCAAAACCCAGCCAGTCCACCATTTTTTCTTCTTGTCTATTACACACTGCTGATCCACCACCAGTCCTCTGAAAAGATGAAGTAAGAAATGATCAACCACAGACAGCGGCTGGTCATCCATGATTTATCTATATGATGAATATATGATAAGAGCATCTGTTAATTTCTGCTGAACGTAGGTCGTCCCTCGACATTTTCTGCCCGCTTGGCAAACACATTTATTCATTAAGTTGCTTTCATTTTGAGCAGTAGATTTCGTACCTACTCTTGAGAATTTTGCAGGTCATAGTTCGCTGACATGACTCCTCCCACCAGCAGCTTGTTAATTCCACACTCGCACAATGTTACGACTATGACTTATGAGTACTCATGCCTTGTTATTGGACCGATACATACTCAACATAAGACTCTGCATTGGAATAAACACCTCTCATGTCTTATGTCTCAGATTCTAGGCGTTAATTAAAACTCCGACGTGCCTCAAATACGCCACAAACCGGCGCTCAGACATCGGACTGTCCTATTTCAAGTCGCCACGGAGCCAAGTATAGCACAGTTGTTCCTGTCTCCTACTATTCAGGAGTGTGTCAGACACCAGCGAGCATCCTCATCCTCAGTCGGGGTCTCTTTCTATTCCAGGACTCGCCGGGTGGCGGGTCCGTGATAGGTGGCGCGGTGCGGGAGTGGGGGGGCACATCACATCCAGATAATCCACTTTGGCACGGCAGACTCTCATAAAAATGGCCTCCCCCTTTTCCTTTCCCCTCTCGACTGTCACGAGCTTACACCCTCAGACCCTGTCACTAACGGGGGATTATCTCCAAGCCTCTTCTAAATCTATACAGTGGTTATCTTCTTACTCCACTCTGGGAACGTCCCTATAATATGCACCTTTTTTTTTATTTCCCCACTTTTGTTGATGTGAAACTCAGATTAAGAGGCAAACGGAGTGTGAAAGTGTGATATCAAACAAATTGGGACACTTTTATAATAATTATTAATAATAATAATTGTGCCCCCTCAAACTGTTTGTGCATCAATAAATGGAAAATGGAAGTTTAGTTTAGTGCAATCTGAGCATAAATCACACAATGTTTAAATTGGCCCACAAACGTAGCCTTTTTTAAATTTGGATGAAGAATCACATGTTTTCAGCTCATCAAGAAATGACGCCATTGGTTGTAAGTCAATGGATGTGTGTGTGTGTGTCCTCCTTCACCTTTTTTTATTTTTCCTTTTCCTGTAGGACTCTGCTTCATATCAACTTCCTGTCCCCTCTCATTATGGTCCTGCTGTGGGTGAAGCCAATTACCAAGGACTACATAATGAACCCCACTCTGGGAAAGGAGAGTGTGCCTTTGTAAGTAAAATTTAATTATCAGGTTTAAATGGCTCCTCCAGATGTGCAACACACGGCAAATACCTCAAACATTTTGGATATTCTGTTCGATAATTAGTGCATAAATAGGATCACATATACATCTCATATAAAACAGTGTGATGCATCCTGTTGATTGATCTTCATGTGGCAGACAAACCTGATATCAGCTGCTGATCCAACGCCATCGCTGAGCTGTGTAAATAAAGAAACTGAAGCTTTTGTGGAGCAAAAATTATAATGTATTAGATAAATGGTCCAATTGGATAAGGAATGTCTTCAGCTGCAAGTGATGCCAGATGCCATTTGTTAGCTGGTTGTTCATTCCAAGATGGAATCTTCTGTTTGTTTTGGGAAACCTGATTAAGACTGGATCTTGTTTTAGTAGCCTGTGTACACTTTTTCAATCACAAAATTTTTACACTTTTACTTTTAAGTCATGTGTGATATGTCATTGTCTCTGTCCACCAATTAAATGATGCAGCAGTTAAATATTGTGAGATCAGTGTGTGTTTAAAAAAAACAGAATGAATGAATGAATGAAATGAATTATCTTAGTTTATTCAGTGCGTCTCACCTTTGATTTCCATTCAAAACAGGAGACTTCTGAATGTAGGTTCTCTGTTTCCAGTCCTATTGAAAAGGGAAAAAAAATGCATTTATGAATAAAAAAAAGAAAAAACACACACATACAAATGCAGCGAGGTTCAAAAATTACAAACAATTTGTAATTGCAGGTTCAACCGTTTGTATATAAACATCCAAATGTGTTATTATAGAACTTTTATATATCATCACCATATTAAAATAACTTTATTGATCCCACAACAGGGAAATTTGTCTGTTACTGCAGCGTACACAGTAAAGAAAATAAAATAAAATAAAAGCTAAAGAAGAAAAAACTATAAAAAATAAAAATACACAACACTATGTACACAATTTGTAGAATTTGTTGATCCGCATTCACAGTATGCATTATGGACATAAGAATGGAGAAAAAATACTAATAAATAGTACGAAAAAAGTATGCATAAGCAAAGAATATATACATACATACATACACATATTTGCATATATATACACACATACACATACATAGCTAATTGGAAAATTTGGATGACAAATGACAAATGACAAGTCGCATAGAATGTTGTCTCTTATGTACCATTGAAGAATAAAGGGATAATTTTTTCACATTCTAGTGTCAACGTTAAACCTGGATTAGACTGTTTTCATTCCGTAGTGCAACCTCTAACATTACATCACCTGGAGTTAAAAACACCTCATCACTTTGCCAGGTCTTCTTTTTCTGTTTTTATTAAGCTTAAATCATTTCCAACATCCAGCAACAACAACTTTTTTTAAAACCTGAGATGTGACAAATGTTCAATGAAATGACGACATTCCAGCAAGCATCAACATGTTCAGTGGACTCCATTGTTTCTTTATTTTTGATATGAACAGCACTTTATATTAAATTATTATTAAAGTATAACTTAAGTTTAGACTACTACATAAGACTACTATAAGACACTATAGACTATAGGTGTTATTTTAATAGGGCGACTGTTCACAGTACATATATATTAAAACAAGAAATATTAGCGTGTGCAGTTGTGAGTCTTATTTTTTATTCACAGGGAGTTTGTTTACATTTATAAACATTTTTGTGTGCACTGTAAAGTATTTTCATGCAGTCCATTTTGTATAAAAAGAAAATCCCTCTGGATCCTTCTGTGTGCGTTTATTCTGATTCCTTCCACCGCGTGCAGGATGACGGAGCAGACGTACGACACGCTGCGGCTGTGGGCCATCATACTGATGTGCATGCTGCGGCTCGCCATGATGAGGCATCACTTGCAGGCCTACCTCAACCTGGCCCAGAAAGGCGTGGACCAGATGAAGAAGGAGGCGGGCCGGATAAGCACCGTCGACCTGCAGAAGATGGTGATGTGAAGCGATTTGCATAATGTTTCCTAATTACGACAAAGTCCGTGATAATCCACAAATGGTGCTGTACGACTTTTGAGTACCTTGAACTGTTGTGATTCCACACCGGCCGCTTGAAATTTAGGATTAAGCCAATTTCCTCCTTATTAAAAGTGCAAATATGACCACATTAAGGGGCCCCTGTATTTGAGTGAAGCAGCAAAAGCACAAAACTCAATCCTCTACGCACAGGAAGCCATGCATTGTGCATTGTGCAGGAGGCGTGCTGCACACACCTGCAGCGTGCTTGGAGATTGGATATATTATCAAGGAGTGTGTTTTAGGACTGGCGTCAGTGATGGGTGATCACACCATCTCCTCACCATCATCAAGCCCTGTTTGCTCTACTTCAGAATCTTGCAACTGTGATTATGTGAAAGGGGAGAAAAAATGTCAAAAGCAGAAAATTTCTTTTTGGTTGTTAGTCGAGTTCCACCTCTGGAGATTTTTGAAAGTTACGCGACGTGTTTTTGATAGGAAATGTCAGACGGGGAGGGTTGATGAATCAGGTGCACTTAATTTTGTTAAATGTCACCGTGGTGTCGTCACGCCGTAATAATAAATCACATGATGAAATTACTCGGGGAAAACTTTCGCACGCGTTGTTACCGAGTGGAAACTCAGCAGAAGTCAAGTGTCTTGCTGATGTGACAGTGGAGCATTTATCAGGTTTGTGTAACAGCTCACAGTAACAGTGGTGGTGTTTTTCTGACTTATTTATTTATTTATTTTTTACCCAGGTTGCTCGTGTTTTTTACTACTTGTGTGTAATCGCACTACAGTATGTGGCGCCACTGGTGATGTTGCTGCATACGACTTTGCTGCTAAAAACCTTAGGTGAGTCCTGCTGTCCTGTATCCATCTATAAATGGTAAAATCTACTTTATTATTTCCCTTTTCTAATGGATAATAACATTCATTTATGCTCAAGTATTGGGTATTTATATATATGCATGTTTAATAAATCAGTTATTCAACTTTAACTGAAGTTTAAAACTTATATAAATGACTAAATAATAGCTGGTCCCCTTTAAAGGGCAAGTGCAGATGTATATTTTAAAAGAACTGCTGGTTCCAAATAAGTGTAATTTTAAGTTATATTAAAAATTGAACTTAAATTGAAAAAAATGTATTTATTTATAATTTTATAATTTTTATAAAATGTTTTATGAAATATTATTTTTTTAATGAAAAATAGTTTATATAAAATATTTTTAAAAAATAAAATATTTTTTATAAACTTTTTTTATATAAATTTTTTTTATAAAAATTAATAAAAAAAAAAAAAAGTATGTCATGAAATTTCAACTTTCCATCATAAAGTATGCAGAGGAAAACGTGAGAGAAGCTGCCATGAATTGTTTTAACTACTGTACTGTATTCTTTATTCAGATTTTTGTTTTAATTAAAGTTCACAGTAGTTATGCAGGTTTAATAAAAATTGAGTAAATAACCCTATTTTTCCAGTTTTGCTGAGCGAGATTGTGTCTCAAATAAGAGCCTCATTTGTTAAATGATTGAAACAAATAAGAGATCCAGCTAATATTTGTTAATTTACGGTATCCTAACTTTTTAAATAAAGTTTTACCAGTTAATTGCAGCTGTTAATTGCGCCCTGTCTCCTGCAGGTGGACACTCCTGGTGGGTCTACCCTGAAGAAGAACATCTACCTTGCACCTATGACATGTACTCTGACGCCGCGACGGAGGGGGCGGCGCCGCTCGCGACGCCGGCGCCCGAATCCGGGGCGCGGGCGTCGGTGGCCCAGCTGTCGATGGCCCTGGGGGGGCTGCGGACTGTCTTCAGCCCCCTGCTGTTCCGAGGCCTCTTCTCCTTCTTTGCCTGGTGGATCGCCGCCTGCCTCTTCTCCACCTCGCTGTTCGGCCTCTTCTACCATCAGTATCTCATGGCGGCGTAGCCCCCCCCCCCTAACCACACACACACAGGGGGGGCTGCGGGACTGTGCCCGGGGTGCCCCCCCCACACACATCGGTGACTCTGCTCCACAGCTCCTCCCCTTTCTCTCTCATGAGTGACCATATCATCAGCTCCTGTGCTTCCTCCACAGACGACTGTGAACTCTCCTCATCGTTTTTACTACTACGACCACTCCCCTTTTCTTTTCTTTTTTTTTTTTTATTTGGAGCGTGAGATTTTTAAAAACTTTAATAACAGACTAAATTGACGGTGGGTTTGCGTATAAGAAGGTAAATTTTGGTAAAGATGCTGACGACTAAATACACATGTTAAAATGTGTGGTGGCAGTTCTGCTCGTTCCTTCCACTTTTAGGTTTCTTGATACTTGTTCACCTTTTTTTTTTTTTCCACATGAAATGACTTAAACCCACCATCGCCTTTGGAATTCTTCATATAATGGTGGCAGGTGAATCAATTTAACAATCATTTTTGATTGTTGCCTCCAAATTGAAAATTCCTTTCATGATCAGCGAACTCGTGTGTATATAGTACTGGCATTAAATTCAACCAGAAACCAGAAAAAAAAAAAAGAAGAAAAAAAAACCTTTGCATGAGTCAATACAAAGTTCTTGGTTGGTACGTGTGTGCAGGGCCTTGACATCAACACAAATCATCACAACCATCTGTTTCTTTCTGTATGACGGTCCATGATCGCACTAAATTCCAACAGAAGCTGCATAAGAGTAAAAAAAACGTTGATTAATTCTAGGAATGTTAACAGAAGCTAACGTTTGACAGTCAAGCCCCAAATCCTTTTTTTTTACCAACTGGTTTATTTCCTTCCATCCTTCTTTTAATGATTAATGGTAAATTTGTGTTAATTACAAAATGTCATTGTTGAAAAGTGAAAGATAAAGAGTCTTAAGATGCTACGCAAGGACAGGAAGAGGAGGAGGAAGAGGGCAGGTTGATATTCCCAGAACGACTGATCATGGAGGGGACAAAGCTGGGGAGAGTCGTACCTGCACAGGTGCAACGTTAAACCTGCGGGCACACGTCTCACCGACTTGAAGCTGATTTATTTAAACTGAACTCACCATCAAGGACAAACCTAGGTTCTTATAATTAAAAAAAAAAAAAAAAAAAGAATTCCAGTTCCAATAGATTTACCGTTTTATTTTAATTCACGTTGTAACCTCCCTGGTTTGTTTTAAATAAGAAAAAAAACAAAAACTGAGCCATCTTGAAGAGCTGAGGGAGGTTCACGCTGTGTTGGAGCTGTGGTGGTTTAAAGGGAGGACGCGTGTAACCTGAAAGGGCATTGTGATCAAGAAGAGATGACGTCGACTCTCGTTGATAAGCTAACGCCTTCTACTTTCCGCTTTTCTTTTCTTTTTAACTACTACCCATCATTTACTTTTTAAGCTCTTTTTTTTTTTTCCCTAACGAATCATAAAATGTGGGTTTTGTAAAACTTGATTTCAAAAATGGTGCCAAGCAAATCTGTTTTCCCTGAATCCCCAATTCTCCTGGTGTTTGAAAACTACAACTGGACTGTAACACCGGGGGGGCCTTACGATTCCTGTAGAGCCACCTATAAGAGTAAAAACAACAAAAAAGAGGGACATAACGGTAAAATCCTAAAGTCTCATTGCATCCTACAGATCCTCTTTAGCGGGTGAATGATGCACACAAAGTCTTTGTGCAGATGAGA
>JAYKQN010000005.1:26207500-26280000 GCA_036785175.1 Eupleurogrammus muticus
GGGGGGGGGGGGGAGGGCAGCTTGCTTTGAGCATTAGCTGAATGCCAGCTTTTTTTTTTTTTTTTCCAGAGCCGTCCAATCAGAGCGCGCCTTGCTAACGCGTTCGTACATCCAGTGGAAACTAGGTGGCGAATGCAAATGCTCTGGAGATCAAGGTTTCTCCTTGGCGATGGTGCAGCACTTGTTTCTCCCCTTTCATGTCCAAATGATGATGGTGATAATAAGGGGGGAGGACAGGCCTCCGACTGAGCCGTGGGGGGGGGGGGGGCATCGATGGGAACTTTGATATGGAATGCTGCATCATATGATATTAGTGTCATTCACCGGGCGGTTTGATTGACAGTTTATTAGAAAAATTGTGAGAAATGCACCATTGTCTCCATCCATTTCTCATGTTTGAATTGCTTGACACTTTGGTGAATGTGGTGCTCAAACTAGGACAAAGGAGATGCAGCCCGCATCACGTTTTCTTCTTGGGAGGGGGGGGTGTTCATCTGTTTTTTTTCCTCTTCCAAAGAAATAATTAATACAGTAACAAACCTATTCCTATATTTGCTTCCTTTGCTCTAACAAACGCATTTATATAAACATACACATGTCCACACAGGCTATTGTAGACCTGCATGGTTTTGCTGCAGGGCTCCTGTTGTTCTGCGTGCCTCGGGTCCGACAGGCTTCATTTTTCGGAGTTATGCTTTATTAGGTTGATGATGCACATTGCATTCGCGGAGCACTTCAACCTCCAGGTTCAGCCTATGTTCTTAATTAAGATAATGCGTCTCTGTTGTTTTCAGGAAATGTAAAAAACTGATTGGAATGAAGGCGGCAAATTCTGAACATTACTCCGGATAAAAGGGGGAAACATTTGTTTTGAACCCGCAAATTTTCCTTGTAGCACAAACACAATCAACCAGCTGCTGCACGATTGTGAATAGTTTACTTATAGATCAATTTTGATTATATCCATGTCCTCATATGCCGGCGAAGTGATATCTATGAAATAAAAAAAAAAACATGCGGAATGCGCTTCTCTTATTATAGATGGCATATGGTGTGATAATCACTAATGTCCTCTCTGACCATAACTCTGTAAAGTGTAATAAAACAGAAAAAAGGAAGACTTTCATTAATTTATATGACATATAAGACTAACTAAAATATATCATTTATAATAAAAGTCAAAATAAACTTCCAAACATGAGCTTGTTGGGGGTTAATTTCCCCGTTTGATCCAGTTCGAGAGGGTCACATATTGACACCCTGTTGCTCTGGATGACCTTTGACCTCCCGGTTGCAACCTGCTGAAGAGGAGGCCAAGGGAGGGGGGGTCACCAGAGTCACTTAGAGGGTCCCGAGGGGAACTGGCCCACGGACCCCCCCCCGTCTCTCTGTGTGTAGACATGCCGTAACTCAAGTGTCGAATGCTGACGTAGAAGAGAGATATCTGTGCGTCGCTGAGCCATGGTATACGTGTTTATGCTGCAGTCAAGAGTGGATGTTTGTGGCAAAAGTTGTTTGCAGAAATTACGTGTGTGCCTTTTTTTTCTTTTAAACTCCACATACACTCAGAAGACATACCTACAGGGGGGGGGGGGACAAAAAAAAGCAATATTTCACCATGAAATATGAAAGAGCTATAGAAAAATATAGCACACTTTCATCATTATCAATTTTGCTTCTAATGAAAGACTGAGAATTATATATCACTTTCAGCACATTAAGGGGAGAATATAACATAAAAATGCTCAATTCCCTTTTGAAGGTATTTCTTTTATTCCTCCTACAAAAAGACTATTATCCGGTAGTGGCAAATGCATATTAAGCATGAAAAGCAACTATCATTCATCTTCCACAATGCATGGCTGTAAATTACGGCATTATCTCTGCTGGCATAGTGGCGAGGAACTCGAGGAGGGAAGACGGGCCGAGGTGGAGAAGGAGGGAGGGTGTTGGAAATGAAGTAAAGGGTGTGGAAAACACACACTCTCACACACACACACACACACACACACACACTCTTCAGCCTGTAGCCAATGAGAAAGATTATGCTTGGCCTTATCCAGTAGGGCCTGTCAGATTTATTTCCAACATCAAGGGACTCTCCGCTGTCTGCAGCCCCATCCATCAGTGCCCTGCCTGGGTTCCTGTGTGGTCAGAGGCCTGGTCAGAGGCTGGAGGTGTGTGTGTGTGTGTGTGTGTGTGTGCTGGGAAGGAAGGGGGGGGGCATCTGAAACGGGACTGGTTGCCAGGGTTCACAGGCCCGTGGCATTCTCCGCTGTCTGGCATCCCAGGGTGCAACGGGAGCAGCAGTCCTCAGTAAGTCAACCAGCGGAGGTGAAAAGCACTGTCACCGAGATGAAAGGGGAAGACCCCCCCCCCCTCTCTGATCTGTGAGAGAAAAATGAAAAAGACAGACGAATACGGGGATGGAGCGAGGGAGCGGGCGCGAGAGGGAGTTTTAGAGAGCGTAAAATCGCTCTCACTGTATTTCATGTCAATATGTCTCACATTTGAAATCCTTATTATAGATTGGGTGTGGAGAAAGAAATAGTGTGTGGGGAGGAGGTGTGTGTGTGTGTGTGTGCTTTCATTGTTTAGGGACATGTCCCCCTCACACACACACACACACACACACACACACACACACACAGCATTCCCTTCGCCCGGGCGCCTGTGCCACACCACCCGCCCTCCCCTCCTGCGCGACGTAACCTAGCAACTATTTAATTAAAATAGCATCAGCAAGGATAGAGGCTTTTTTTTTTTTTTTTGCTCCCCTCCCATGCAAGGATTTCCTCCAATCTCTGGGCTTTTCAGCACACCATGAATCAAAACCTGACGCCGCGTCTGCCGCTGTATTGTGCCCCCCCCCTCCCTCCCCTCCCTCCCATCCCCAATGTCTTTGTTTCTGCATTTGGATATTTTCAACAAAACCTATGGCTTGCATCATTGACGCCCGATTGGCTGAATGGGGCGCGGTGTCGTATATCCGGCGAGCTGGCACTATATCTGTGCTTTAACTGGCCCGGGGATTTAATGTGGGACATTATTATGCCACAGAGTTGTACAAACAAGGCCATCACCCCTCTGTCCTTCAGAGGAGTCTATCAGGAATAATAGAATGCCTCCTCTTCAACCTCTTCTCCTCCTCCTCCTCTCTATCGTCTTCCCCCCCACCTCCCTCCTCCTCCTCCTCCGTTCCTCCTTTTTCTCTTTGTATGCCAAATCACAGCGAACCTCTGTTTCGACCTAAAAAAGCGGCGCCTCTTACCATGCTCTACATGTGTGCCAGCCGAGCTCGGGCAACGCGGAGCAATTAGAGGAAATGTGAAGCAGCTCGGCACGTCAGCGCGCATCGGACTCACTGTCACTCAAACCACATCCATGACTCCTTATGCGCCGAGAAACAAAAAAAAATATTCTGGTTCATGGCTGTCAAAACAGAAGGCCCAAATCTCTCTTTCTGCAGCTAATGGATACCCTGATGTGTCACAGACAGCGGTGGAGGTATCTGTCCTCTCCTGATTTCCTGTAATGCAACATTCTGCATAGTTACAGGTAGCGGCGCTCCTTTCGCTCCCCGACGTCCGTCGTCACTTAAGAGGCGCCGCGGTGAAAGTCACGGTAAATGCTTTTAATGATCCCTCCCCTCCAAAATGGGCACATTACGGGGTTTGACCTCAGGTACATTCGCGCGTTTACCGCCGGAAAATGACATGTTCCTGCCTCTTTACGTGCCTTTCTTTCCGTCTTTTTTCCTACATGCACATTATTTCCATTTCTGCAGCCAATGCAAAAAAAAAAAAAAAAAAAAAAATCACCACTTCTGACGCCACAATTCAAACACATACTTTTAAGACCTGGCGAAAAACGGGAAAGAGTTAAGAAAGGTAAAAAGGATAAAATCACATATGCACTTGTGTCTAATAGTCGCTGAGAGAATCGCTTTAAACTCAATTTAAGGGGGGGCGCTGGCATTGGACCATTGAGTGTGATCTTTTCAATAAAAGGTATCAATTGTGGGAAAATCCTCTTAACTTGAGGAATATATTTGAATTTTAGCACATGTCTGACTGACTGGAAAAAAAGAGACTGAAGGCCAAACAGATTTGCCTTAAAATTCAGATTAATAAAAGAAAATTCTATATATATATATTTTTTTTTTCAGCTCAGCTTAGTTTTTAACAGCACAAAGCTGCACACACACACACACACATCAGCTTTTATGCAACATGTATGCTGTTAAAATTGATAGATGTTTTAACCTTCAAGAGAAAAATATAACACAGTCCCTATTTTTCATGAACACTCACATGTATCTATAAGATTATTTCTGTAATCCACCATACAGCCCGCTGCGTATAGCCTATGTAAATCTGTGGGAGTGTGTGTGTGTGTGTGTGTGTTCCCATGGTGATTTGCATAATGGCACATGATTTTGACAGACAGGACAAGAGAGAGGGACCCCTTGACATTTTTATAATGGCACTTTACAGGGTTGGACAACGTTGGTGGGTAGGGGGGGGCAGAACAAAATATAAGGACCTGTGATGTTTCCAGCACCGGTGAGGTGAAACAATGGCCTACAGTACGGTACGGTGCGTCCTGTATTTCACATGTAGGCCGCTGAAGAGTATTTAATTTTACAACAAGAAGGATTCGTTTGCCTCCAGCGTTATTGCCTTGAAAGAAAAATAATATTTGTGTTATATAGCTTTTTGTGAATAAAGGAAAACATACAGGAAATGGCTGTTTTTGTTTTAAAACTGTGTATAAGGCGGGTTGATTGGGGGGGGGGGGGGTGGAGCGTTTTTTTCTGTAGGCTACTGGGCCACATCCTCTGAGATATTAATGTCGATGCTCCAGAAAATCGTTTTAATTCCTTCAAAGATGACAATTTCGCATTTCAGGGATAATTCTCTCACAGGCCATAACCTCAGAGCATTTAACCTAATTTATCAGCCAGCCCCCATTGTGGAAACCCCTTTTTTTTTCATACACGCCGGTAAAGCATATTTTTTTTTTAAAACAAACGTCTACGTAGGAATTTTTCCCTCCTGGGTTCACATCAGTCAAATTGAATCCAGCAAACACGTCCCCTGTCGATACTGATGAGATTGATAGAGTCCCCGATCACAGAGTGGGGGCATGTTGGGCCGACACGGGGGGGTCTGTGGGAGAGGCCACCGGGCAAATTAAAAGGTCACGGACTCAGACGGCTCTCCTTTTTAACCGTGACACACGCCCCCTCCGTCCTGTCAGATTGACACGTGCAAACAATGCCGTTTTTTTCCCCCCTTTCATCGGACAATGTGGCGGCCTACGGGGGCTGTACGCCGCGCCTGCGGCCGTCCACATGCACCCCGTCCGTCCCCGTCCGTGGGAAACGTCGGCCAGACAGAAAAGGGGAGTCGTCTGAGGGGGGGACGGATCTCCACAGATAATTTTTTTTTTCGTCACAGTCGCCTGCGACACGACGAACACGAGAGACCGCTGACAAACAGCTGTCAACATCGCCGTGAGAAAGTAAATCAGACGCGATTGTTTCCGCCACGCAACGATCCCGATTTATCAGCTGAGGAAGTTCATAATAACCCGTAAGAACCATTTATCCTTAAAGGAAAATTATGTGGGTTATACCATAGACCAACACATTTATAAAGTTTTTTTCACAATAAAATATACGAATTTATTCATAAAGATCTGTATTTTGACACATATGAAACAACGGCCATTAGTGGTAAACTTATTCTATATTAGGATGATTATTAAATGTCACTTTGGGACTTAATCCTTGTAACACCGGTGTCACTGTGGCTTCTTATGGGTTAAATATTGTAAGCATTAATCATAATAACTTACAGCTCGATTAGGGTTTAATTTGTTTAATTCATTAGTAATGTATTTGTTCAGGATTACAGCTATGTTTTTAACTCTTGCTTTGAAGCTGAAGAAAACATCTTTTTTATAAAGCAGTCAGACGGCAGCCGGAGATTCAAAAATCAGGTAATTCCCGACAAATTATCTCGACACTGCTCCTGGGTGCATCTGCTGTGATCTGAGCCCCCTATTTTTAAACCTGGTTGCACATCCGTCTCACTCCACGCTTCAAGTCCCTGCCATCCTGACACACACACACTCACACACACTCACACATACACAGATACCTCATTAAAATGCATAAAACCCTCATTCACACACACACACACACACACCCCTGCTGCATGCATTAATTAGCACGCTGGTAATAAGCTAGCCTCTCCATTCACACCCTGAGCCTCTTTTATTAGCATGACAGTGGCTAGCAGCGGCCAGGGGCCCATAGGCTGCGAGGTTTCTCTCCTCGGGGCCCCTGATTAAAGAGAGAACCCCTAGGACCCAAAGCTCTCGATCCCTTTCATCATTGCACCCATGCGGCGTCGCGCGGATGATCCCCGGACCGCAAACTGTCAAGTATACCTGTTTCTATGGGCCCGAGCCCCCTTTTCCCCGAGTCTCTTTGACTCTCTTCCCCGTCTCCCCGCCACTCCATCCTTCCTCGACTCGCTCCGACCCACTCCAGTGTCCTCTCCTTCCATCTCAATCTAATTGTCACCTCCTATCTCTCTCCAGACCTTTTTTTTTTTTTTTTTACTCCAATATCGCTTATAATACATGTATGCAAAAGCGGGAGGCCTGTCTGGTGTCATTTTCTCTTTGCACATAGATGCAGATCACAGGAGGCGTGCTACTCCAGGTCAGCTCTTGGATTCACAATGGCAGCCCCAGGTGACCCAGAGAAGGGGGTGCTCTTTCTATAAAGGCCGATCCTTATTTCTCACTCCTATAGAAACCACCATCCACCCCCCCACCCCCCTCCCTTGTCAGTAGAGATCCCGACAGCCTTACACCTGATGTACAGGGCGGCTATCAACTCCAGGCCTTGCCCATCAGGGTCTCCCCTCATCCAGCCCGGATTTCAAGGCAAAATGTCTCATTAGCCGTGGTCCTTGAAAGGAGGGCACTCCATTTCAAATTCAGTTACACATTCCCTTTGAATGGAACTATGAAGCAAAGGAGAGAGGGAGAGGAAGGAGAGAAGGCATGGGAGCCGGTCTCCATCGAAGGCTGAGGCCTTGGACCCAGAGGGAGGGAGAGCGAAGAGGGGAATAAGGTCTGCTGAGGCAGCCATAATTTCACGCCATCATTATTACCTCTACGGGCTGGAGATTTATGCTAATGCCATTTGTAGGGAAGAGGTGCTGGACAAAACGGGTTTAGAGGGGTCAAAAGAGAGCCGTGTAGCTGCTTGGCCACGGCACAAGGCGGATTTCTTTTTATTATCGGAGTTGAACATGTCTGAGTTTTGAGTTGTCCAATTTTTTTGTGGATTAAGGATATATATCGATATAAAATTGTTTGGGAGGAAACGTGTGCTGCAGCATTTTTAAGGAACTGGTTGCACCTTAAAAAAATCACAGAATGGCTGCATTCCATGAAATACAACACCTTACCTGACTGAGTTCTGACATCCATTTTGTCACCCACCCCCCCCCCCCCCCCCCCCCCCCCTGTGACACTGCATTTCTCAAATCAGTCAAAACTCCATCATAGCATCACGCTGGTTGAGACAGAGGTGAAAATCAAATTTCTCTTTCCCCCCCCCGCAGAGCTGCGAGCTCAGGGTGACGTCTCGCTAAGCTCCACAGTGGGCCGGGATCGTTCTGAACACCGTGAGGTGTGAGATGTGTGATCCGGGACACCCCGTGCGGATTCAGGATCAGCCTCTCGGAGCTTCGGGAACACCGGTCGGAGAACCTGGCAGCATGACGAACCACTTAAAGCGCCGCATTCGCTGCACGGCGACGGCGGGGGGGGCGAGCTGGCTGCCTCCTAACGAGGTTTCGCCTCACAGCGAGACAGGTCAGAGGTGAGAGGGTCAGGCGGATATCGTAACGTAACACATCACACACAGACGGGGGGGGGGAATGTTGTGGTCTGCTCCTTCCAGCCAGAGGAGAACCCAATAATTAGGATTAGTTGATGCTACTAAAAGCAGGTAGGGGCCCCCCGCCCCCCTGCTGGGTTTCATCGTTAATGAACAGCCAGGTCGCGGTGCAATAACGCGCTGATCGAACAGCCCTGACCTTTCCCCGATTCCTCATCCTGACCTATCGATTATGACACCTATTGATCTACCTTTACCGCTGTGTTCTGTGGCGACGGTGGACATCACAGATGAGATCAGTGGTTGGAATGGAAGGGGGCGGGGCGGGGTGGGGGGGGGTGGCCGGGTTGTTATCATCTAGACCACCTGTCACTCCTCTGGCTCTGCCACAACAACCCAATCGAAGCTCTTAAGAAACACCGCAGGGGGGCGGGCCATGGGGATAATAAGACAGTTGAAAGGATAAGGACTCAGAAAGGAAACAGGTTTCACAGCAAAGAAAACAAACAGCTATGGAAAAATCACATGAGCGCATCTATTCGTTCTTATAAATTAAGGGGATGTCTAGGTCCTGTTCATCTTTGCATGAGATACCAACAATGGTCAAGTGAAACCAGGACTTTCACTGGTACTTTTGGTGAACACACCTACAGAGGTTTTGTGGACTAGTCAGACCGATGACTCTGGACTGATGGATGAGAGGCTAAATGCCTTCTAGAACAGGGGTCACCAACCCTGGTCCTGGAGGGTTACTGTGGGTGCAGGTTTTTGTTTTGACCAAGCACTAACACACCTGATTCTACTTTCTTTCTTCTAATGAAGGCCCTTAGCAAAGGTTGTATTGGTTGATTAGTAGAATCAGGTGTGCTACTGCCTGGTTGGTAACCAGTAACCCTTTCTATTTGTTTTAATCAAGGAAAACTGGACTTGTCTAGAACAGGGGTCACCAACCCTGGTCCTGGAAGGCTTACTGGTTACCAACCAGGCAGTAACACACCTGATTCTACTAATAAACCAATACAACCCTTGCTAAGGGCTTTCATTAGTAGAATCAGGTGTGTTAGTGTTTGGTTGAAACAAAAACCTGCACCCACAGTAGACCTCCAGGACCAGGGTTGGTGAACCCTGGTCTAGAAGGCATTTTGCCTCTCATCCATCAGTCCATAGTCATCAGTCTGAATAGTCCACACTAGTCTGACAAAACCTCTGTAGGTGTGTTCACCAAAAGTACCCATGAAAGTCCTGGTTTCCCTTGACCATTATTGGTATCTCATGTAAAGATGAACAGATGTTAGCTTGGAGAACCAGCAACTTGACCTCAGATGGCTCCGAAAGATCGAGTTCTCCAGGGATCAGAGGACTCTACCGACTGCCGGTCACATGATATACCAACGGTGGTCAAGGTAAAACCAGTATTTCCACATTTGGTGAACACAACCACAGACGAGATCTACGCACTGATGAAGACATCTTTCTTGACAATTATGAGTCCAATTGCCCTATTTCCATTAAACGAGAGCGAAATTTAGAGGATTGACCTAGGTCATTGTTCTTCTCTGTCAGTTTGAATCAAGGAAACTGGACTTGTAATTGTCTAGAACAGGGGTCACCCTGGTCCTGAAGGGTTACTGGTTACAAACCAGGCAGTAACACATCTGAATTTACTTATCAACCCCTAGAGTCCTTGCTAAGGACCTTCATTAGTAGAATCAGGTGTGTTAGTACTTGGTTGAAACAAAAACCTGTAGCCACAGTAGACCTCCAGGACCAGGGTTGGTGAACCCTGGTCTAGAAGGCATTTTGCCTCTCATCCATCAGTCCATAGTCATCAGTCTGAATAGTCCACACTAGTCTGACAAAACCTCTGTAGGTGTGTTCACCAAAAGTACCCATGAAAGTCCTGGTTTCCCTTGACCATTGTTGGTATCTCATGTAAAGATGAACAGATGTTAGCTTGGAGAACCAGCAACTTGACCTCAGATGGCTCCGAAAGATCGAGTTCTCCAGGGATCAGAGGACCCTACCGACTGCCAGTCACATTATATACCAACGGTAGTCAAGGTAAAACCAGTATTTCCACATTTGGTGAACACAACCACAGACGAGATCTACAAACTGATGAAGACATCTTCCTTGCCAATTATAAGTCCAATTGCCTTATTTCCATTAAAGAGAGCGAAATTCAGAGGATTGATCTGGGTCACTGTTCTCTCTCTCTGTCAGTTTGAATCAAGGAAACTGGACTTGTGATTGTCTAGAACAGGGGTCACCCTGGTCCTGGAGGGTTACTGGTTACAAACCAGGCAGTAACACAACTGATTCTACTGATCAACCCCTAGAGTCCTTGCTAAGGACCTTACTGCTTGGTTGAAACAAAAACCTGCAGCCACAGTAGAACCCTCCAGGACCAGGATTGGTGACCCCTCGTCTAGAAGGCACCATCAGTCCATAGTTATCGTTCTCAGTGCGTCCACCAAAAGTACCCGTGAAAGTCCTGGTTTCACTTGACCATTGTTGGTATCTCATGTAACACGAGAGATGTAAACCATAAAAACCAACAACTTGACCTTTAGAAGTCTCTCAGAGGTCCCAGGGGTCACACAACACATGGTCACATGAGATCCCAACGGTGTTCAAGTAAAAACCAGTATTTCCACATTTGGTGAACACATCCACAGACGAGTGTGGTCTAGTTAGCCCTACGCCTACGAACTGATGAAGCCTCTTGGATGAGAGGCGAAATGTCTTACGTGACAATTATGAGTCAAGTTGCCTTATTTCCATTAAAAAGAGACAAATTCAGAGGCACCTTGACATTTTAATTTTGATTAGGGCATTTCTGTTATACAAGCAGCACAATACATCTCAGCATTTACAACATATAGCGTTGTTTCTGTTCCATTGTTCCTTTCTAAGAGCGAAAAAGTACCAAACACCAGAATCCAAATAGGGCAATAGGGTCTCAGTAAAGAGGGGGGGTGGGGTTTAATGCAGCTCCACTTTATGATTCAGGCCAAAATAACAGGCATATTTTCATATAAACGTCTTGCTTATGACACTTTAGTTTTATTCAGAACATCGGTTTAAACTATTTTAAGAACACACCGAGAGCCGGGATCATTTTCTTTAATGTTTAGAGATATGATTTCTTTGCAGCCGCTGAATAAAGCTATGCATGTCTAGCTTTTTCCTCGCGTTCATTTGTCAATTGAAATTTGATTGCCTGTCACGGAGCCTGAATTGAGCACTAAGGATGTCTGCGCCCCGTTTTTCAATCAATGCACGGCATTTGGCTTCAGTCTGAGCATGTTTTACTTGCTATATTCTTAGCTTTTGCACAAGCAAGTGCCAATCAAGATAAAGGCTATATATTAAGTAGATGATTTGATTTTCAGGCGAGGTAGTGCTCTTCACCTGTGAAAGTGTGCATACTTTAATATAATGGCTGTCAAAAGTCAATTTCTCCCTCCTTAAGACATCTCTCATTGCTGCAAATTGAACTGTGCCACACAGATACAGAGTGTGGAAGGAGTCCCACATAAGTGGTGAGAGGAAGGGAAACTGGAGCTGGGAATGCACCGAGCGGCTGCCGGTGTGTGTGTGTGTGTGTGTGTGTAACGGGAGGGTGTGCACTCGTGCCCTACGGCACACTGCAGGGGCTAAAACGTTCCTCCACATCTACGCAGGCGGCTGAGAGACTGGAGGCAAACACGGGATTACATCCAGCACTTTGTGCCCTAGGCTGTCACCAGGAGAGGTCCTTACACGTACAGAAAAAACAGCTCACACACACACACACACACACACACACACACACACACACACACACACACACACACAGACCCAGGACTAGGATGCATCTTGAGGATGTTTGGCTTATTTTGGTCATTATTAAAAAACTTTGTCATTTCCTGTCCCCGGGGGGTTCAGCGGGCCGATAGCTAGAAGGAACTCTTGGAGGAAGCGTTGGGCAAGTTTTAAAAAGGGTGTTATATTTATCACACGTTTTAAATCGTGTTAAAATCAAAATGTGGTGACAAAAATCACGAGAACAGTTACTTTATCTGCTATAGACACACACACACACACACACACACACACACACACACACACACACACACACATACACACAAAACATGTATGTTCTCTGTATTGTAGTGTCCAGGGTGCCATATCTCCCTCTTTTACTATCATAAACACACGCACACACACACACACACACACACACACACACACACACACACACACACACACACACACAGCAGGATCTCTGTAGTGAGCAGATGAAAGTCCTGCTCTCTTCTTAGCATTGTGCAGTATAGGACCCAAGGGGGTCTTGACTGCTACATATACAAAACTAACACATGCACACACTCACACACACACACACACACACACACACACACACACACACACACACACACACACACACACACACACACACAGAATATGTCTGATCCAAACTGAGAAAAAAGTTAAGTACTAAAAGGTCAGATAAAGGTAAAAATCCAGTTCAGTCTAGAGAGAAAATGCATATATATATTTAATATAATTATTTAATCGTTATTTAAATACCTTTTCCCAACAGACCATAGGATTAAAAATCTACCTGAGAGTAAAAAAAAGAAAAATTGGGTTGTTATTTCCGGTACAGTTCAATATTACACATCTTTGGAATCAATCCCCATTCAGGTTGGGTTAGTTTATGCTTCACCTTCTGATGTGTTCTCACCCGGCTGAAAGAGAGATATAAAAGGAAATGTCAGAAACATTTCTCTTACTCTCTCAACCCCCCTGTGCCCATTAACGGTTAGCGCTCGGCATAATTGTGATTTGAATGTAACCCCAAATCTGTTTAATGAGAGCGATGATCCACGGAGGGAGCACAGGTAAAGTGCTTTTAACGAGAGAGGCTCTTATTTTACCAGCAGACGAGCCGCTCCACGTTGCGGCTTCAAAGCGCCGCTTCAAATTGTGCCGACGAGACTTCATTTCCTCTTATCTGCCTGGTGTGTGTAGGTCCTCCAGAGCGAGAGTGCGCGGAGTGAAAATGTGAGGGGAGCGGCGGGTGAAGATGTACAGAGCACACGGCGCCACAGACAGACAGACGGGAGGACTTGAATTAGCTGGATATGAGACGCAGAAATGGAGGCAGTTGTTAGACGCTGCAGCCGTGCAGTGACAGACCCTGAGAGATGCTTCATAGGACGGAGAGTCCACTCCATTCATCTCACAAGGCTCCGTGCCGCCACTGACACCCCACAGAACCACACTCGCCTTGACTTTTCCAGCTCGTCTGAGCGTCCTCTAGTGGAAATCTTAATCTTGTGAACGTAAAGTTTTAAACGTCAATCGCGGCCTGTAGACGCTTCCTAAGCCAAAAGTATTTAAAACTCTTCTTTTCATTTAGAAATTACACCCTTGTTGATTCACACGTCGGTAGAAACGTAACCTAACGCTACCTCTCGGGGATTTGCCCTCGTTTTCCCGTTCTGATCATATTGGTGTTTGAGTAAATATTCATTTACGCTTCCGACTTTTTCAGCCGACATAGGAGGAAGGAAATAAAAAAAACTCTACGATTTGTTCATTATCACTTGGGTATTAAGCTTTCGTACGTCGTGATGTTTGTGATAGTTTAATACCACCACCAAAAACCCTCATCTTAGTCTGTCATTCACAAATGAAGTTTGAGCATAACCGCTGTAAAATAAATGATATCAGGGAAGGTTTCATTATCTCCTGTGTTGCTCTTTGCTTATCGTACACAAGGAAAGAAAAATGTCTGCCGATTGAAAAAAAAGAGTAAATGAAAATGGGTCAAATTTTTTTCTAAAAGGAGAGAATGTGCATGTTTGCAAATGTGACTCAATGCATGTTGCACTTTTGTCACAAATCTACACACAGGTCTATGCTTTAGTCAGGCATATATATATATATATATATATATATATATATATATATATATATATATATATATATATATATGCCTAAATCTCCTTCTCCTGGTGTTCCATTACCCAGTGATAGAAATCCTAGCAGGGAACTATCGCCAACTTGAATGCCCCCCCTCCATACAACAAAGCATCTTGGACTAGAGAAATACTGCTGGAAACCTTTGAGGTTGGTCTGAATGAATGAAAAAAAAAAAGAGAAAATGTCACCAATTCCATCTCGGAAGATTTCAGATAGAGAGACTGACAATGAAAGTACATCAAAGGGAAACGCAGACCCCACAGTCTTCAAAAGGCGCCGCGAGCGCCACATTCAGGGTTATTAAATAGATGAATATTGACAGGGTTTTTTTTTCCTATTCGAGGTGAACGGCACCTCGGCTATCTGCGCGGATCCAACAGGACCGCAGAGATGAGCGCGGCCGGCCTCTCGTCGGCTCTCCACCTCCCAGCCATTCACAGCCGCTTTAATTGACAGGAAAAACTCTACAACAGCCTTTTTTTTTTCCTTTTCCTCCCCCCCCCCCTTTCTCACCTCCTCGCCGCTAACTTGGTCCACTGGAACGAGGCTGTTGCCGAGCCAATCAGAGGAGGTTTTGTTTGCTGAACTCCCGATACGTCCTTCAGCACTTTGGCCCCATTCATCTCGCCAAACAATCCCCCTAAGAATTTAACTGGTGGGCAAACATGCAGCACACGGGTAATGACGGAGGGGGGGGGGGCACCTTGGCTGTCTGTGTGAATATTTACCCTGTCATCAAAGGAGGGGCATGCATATAAATCTACGAGTTCAGGTTCAGGCTTCGGGAGTGCGGGAAGGCAAAAGAGAGAAATAGACCCGGGATCCAACGCTCTATGGAAACGCGATAGAGCCTTAAACCTATGGAATGTGATGGAAAATTAGCTTGCTTTTGTATCTCCGCAGGTACGCAGGGGTTGTTCAAAATGTCAGCGCCGTGAATAAATACATTTTGAAAATAAAATGTCATCCTCCCACGCGTCGGGGGCTACTCGACTCGAACAGGATACAGTACGAGTGTGAGATGCTGCGGTGCATCCGAAGCAAACACAGCTAAAGGTTTCGTGCCCTCTCCGCCGCGCAGTGAAATCGAAGCAAAGTTTGCTTTCTAGTTTTGTGTAAAAACAAAAAAAAGAAATAAAGTTGCAACCTTTTTTCCTCAATATTCCATTCTGTTGTTTAACACCTGATAAACCGTCCCCTGTTCCATTGTTCAACACCTGATAGCCTCGATTCGTGAGAGGCCAGGAAACAATTCTGCTAAAGAGAGAAGCAGGAAAATAGCTGCAATCAGCCACTAGATTGCAATGTTTTTGTCTGCGATTTGGAAGAGTGGAGAGATTCTATCAGGGCTAGTTCTGCAGGCAGATATGCTACAGGTAATGCGTTCAGCCCAGGTAAACTCACAATGGGATGAATAGGCGTTTTATTGAAAGTTTTATACATTGCACTCAGCAGCTAGCATGGTCTATTGGAGACAAACAAGCCGTGCTTCTCCATTATTCTGCATGTGGGAGAATTCCCCGTCTCTTCCAATGTTTTATTATTTTTTTCCCCCTCAACCTTGAGTAGAATATAGCTTTACACACACACACACACACACATATATATATATATATATATATATATATATATATATATATATATATATATATATATATATATATATATATATATATATATATATATATATATATATATATATATATGTATATGCAAATATATCACATGCAGTTAATGAATAAGACATGGCGATTCACATATAAATGGTTTGGTAATGCTTCATAATAACATGGCATCTATAAATGGTGAATGCATGGTAATAAACTTTAGTTTGTAGTTAATTAGTGGTTAATAATTGGTCCGCAAACCAGATATAAACCATTGCAGTAATAATGTAAACTTTTATAAACATCAATTGAAACTTAAAGCAGCCGTTTAAATAATGTTTATAGATGCTTTAGACCATTTACAAAACAATTAATACCTTTAGAGAACAGTAATACATCTATTAACTGATGTTGAATTGAATATTCATTAACCATTTATAGATCGTGGTTATTATCAAGTCTGGTTTCTTCAATAAAGCTGCACTATAAAACTATTACTGTAAAATTTACAGTTACTAACAGGCAGCAATTATCAAGACAGAAAGTTACTTTAATTATTCTTTTTACACAAGAAGTACTGAAGTTTTTTGTATATTATTATTAAATATTGTTATTTCAGTTGTGTTAATAGTATTAACTGTATTATTTTACAGAAACTCTTTGACTACTGTCATTTTTTTACAGTAATAGTTTGACTAATGTGTTTTATTGCAAAATATACAACATATTACTGTAATAATCGTTTACAGTAACATTATTGTATTTAACACTGCAGATTTTACAGTCAAGTTTTTAAGTATATAAAACAAAGTGTGTATTTGAATGTCTCATATTACACAGGGGCGACCTCAAAAAAAAAAAAAAGTGAAAGGACATGAGTGAGTTTTTAATGCATAAAAACAAAATGGCTGCCATTTATCACCACAGATGCAGAAGCAGGGTGTGTGTGTGTATGTGTGTGCATGTGTGTGTGTGTGTGTGTGTGTGCGTGTGCTGCACACACACCAGAGACTCTTTTTTCTCCCTAAAGATCTTCCACTGCTTTGCTCTCTACAGGAGCAGTGGTAGTGGTGCTGGTGTGTGTATGAGCCTGCATGTGCATTGTGTGTGTGTGTGTGTGTGTGTATGTGTGTGTGTTGGGTTCGAGCAGGGTCTTTTTCCACCATCATCCCTCAAAGCTGGGCCAGCGTGCCCCCTCTCAGATCAACAAAGCTCTCGTCACACACCGAACACGTCGCCTCCACCGCAAAAAAAAAAAAAAAAAAAAAACTCGACTGGTGAAAACCTGTCAGAGACCTGAAGACACGAGCAGGTTAACATTAAAAAAGGATGACCTTATTATAAGCAGGAACGTGGGTTTTTATTTTTTCTGGCATGTAGACAGAGAAAAAAGGTAATAATGGCGGGATGATATGTTTTATTTATTCATTTTGCTGATGTCTATTTATTATTCAATAGCGCGGTGTGTTCAAGCTTCAAATGACATCCTATCTACAACAGGCAAAATGTAAATGCACGGCTACTTAGCTGGAAAAAAGACTAAGAAAAGGGGGGTTTGAGTGTTAATATTGCACATTCATGTTGTCATTATGAATAAACATATGGCATAATTAACTAAATAATATAAAGAAGACTATTCTGCAGACAAAGTAGTAAAAAGTGGAATGTTCCTGTTTTGTTCAAGCAGTGATGGAAACACCTGTGGTCAAATAAAGTGGTTCCATCAGTCATTTAACTGATGACTCAATAAAGAAAATGATCATGTACAAGACTAATATTTTGTCTCACAAGGCAAGTTTGACTCTAGAGATTAGTTCTCAAGTGGACAATTACGAGTCAGTTTAAAACCTTCAAGCATTATTTTGGAATAATGTTGTTATTCTTATAAAATGTGTCCTGAAGGATAAACACATCATATGCCTTTTATGATTCTGATCCTTCCATATTTTGAGATCACATACCAGTTTTTTTTTCATTAATCACCGTGCTTGCTCCAATAAAAAAGCAGAAATCACAATAATATTATTCTATACTAACTCTCTTTCCACTGTCACAATTAATTATTGATATAATCAGAAGAGAATTTATAGCCAATGTGTAAAATAATCAATTTCATACTTATAAAAAAACCTGCTAAGGTGTGTAGTCACTCTCTCTACGTCTTCCTCTCTCTCTCTCTCTCTGTCTCTCTCTCTCACACACACACACACACACACACACACACACACACAGACAAAGCCCTTTGTACCCTCTTCCACACCAGCTCTCCTCCAGGGGCCAATACCGTGCTCCAAAGCCCTTTAGAGGGGCAGCAAGCCGGAAAATGACCCCATGCTGTCCCCGCTCGCCTCGGCCCCGCCTGGTTACGCCCGTTTCCCAGGGACCCGCTGAGGGTCCGATGCCCCCGGGGGCCTCCCTCTCACGCCACACCGCCTCCCCGGGGCCAAACGTTAAAAACGCGGGGGCTCCTCGCCCCGCGGACAATGGCGGCTCGGGAAACGTGGGAAAGAAATGTCACGGGGGCTCTCTGACAAGCGGGGTCCGACCCCCCTGACCTCCAGGGCTGGTCCCACTGGGCCTCTCTATGTAAACACAGGGTGTCCAAACAAAAGCAAACCCCATGTTAATCAGATTCATAACCCATGTGAGAAGATGCATAGAAGCCGAGGTGTGGACGTCTAATTTAGGATTGAACTGGTGGCTCAATACAATGATATCAGATATTAATGTGGAGCCTTTATAATTTATAATAACTATTATATGGAATTAAATTAAACAGTTTACCAGTAATGTGCTATCTTTAATGGGGTCATTAACAAGCCAGAGGACAAAGCCTGGACAAGCATCTGCTGTTTGAACTGCCCATCGCCTTGTAAACAGTCCTGGTCATTTAACCTTTGACCCCCCCAGGCAGTCAGTGTCCCACTCAATCCGTCCATTGCCTCCCTCCATATGGGAGATGATGCAGGTCAAATGAGGAAATGGTCAGCCACGCCAGCCTTTAAGGGGCCGAGGGAGGGGGGGGCAATTTGTTATGAAGTAAGGAGGGGGTTAATAAGGTCATGATTTGCCCTAAGCAGCACTCGACTTGACCCCCCCAACCCCACCACCCCCCAGGACTCCTCGGATATGATCAGGTTCGGGTGGGATTAACGTGCCACTGGTGAAAGTCCTGCACTGGTTTTTCTATGTGAAACTATGTTGTCATAAATTTAAGTAGGTTATGTTCCGTTTAGTGTAGTGGTTCTCAATAGTGAGGCACGCCCCCCCGGGGGGAGCAAGGCTCCTTCAGGGGGGTCGCGTTTGACCTTGGGGTACATGCTTTTTTATTTTTTAATTTAGATTTGTTTTTACTGTCCTAGAATAAAGTGCAATAGCACCTCCACTAGGTTAGGGGGCAGTGGCGCTCTCATTGGCAGAGTGTTCACAGGGAGCATACAGCACAGAGTATGAGTATGAAGTGTAGACACCAAGTGACACCATGAAAACATATTTAACAGGGATGAGAAGACAGGCGGAGAGAGACGGAGATAAAGAGACAAACGAAAGTCTCCCAAAGCTAAGACGAGGAAATATGACGAAGCGTCTGTAGCAATCTGTAGTCTGCATCAATCACGCTGAAAATCCAATTTTATGTATTTTTTTCAGTGTAATAATGTTTGACGTGGTCAGTCAAAAAATCTTTATAGTTTAATTAAGGATTTGATTTTGTTTTTTTAATTTCAGATGCACTTTAAATATTTTCTGTTACAGTTATTAAAGCTATTCTTTGTTGTAAGTTGGTCTATTTTTATTTATTCTTTTATATGTTAATAAGGATACAGTCTAATGCAGAGGTACTTATAACAATTTTATATTTACAAATCATATTATTTATAGTCACGCGAGGGGCGCGACAGAAATAATTGAGTCGCGGGTTTAGTGGTTAATTTTAGTTACTGCACCTTTAATTGTAATCACTTCCTGTTTGTTGCGTGAGCGTCTTCCTTTGTTTTCCTCTAACTTTATTAGCAGTTGCTCCGTTTGACATTGAGTTGTACTAAACCTTGGAGTGGAACCAACAGTAAGTTACTGCTGAAAATCATTGTAATACTTGTTTTAATATTATTTAGTTTGAAAATATGAGGCTAAAACCGCTGAGATTGAGTTAAATAATGATTGGGTTTAAAGGTGTGAAATGCTAATCGTGTTCCAATGCTAATTAGCTAACTGCTAAGTAACTTAGCCCTGTTGTTAGCCTCATTTACATTGCATTGTAACTGTACTGTGAATGCTAGCTAGTTGCTTATTTGGCTTTAATTACCTGTTTACTAAGCTTTGTACCTACTTACCTGAGTTTGAAACCTGTAAAGAAAATACTTACATTAGTTAGAACTGTGAAGGTGATATCTTATCTGAATTACATCTGTAAGGACAGAATGTGGATTATATTCAGTTTGCTGTATTTCATTTCTTATTGTATTGTAACATTGTGTATCTTGTATATTTTATTGTGCTTCAGTTTTACAAAAAAAGAGAATAACGTGCCAGAAGATTTCAGTAAATCAGTCAACCTGGAATCATGATAGATCAGGATAGATTAATTAGCATTCCAGTGGCTGTTCTGACTTGATGGACTGGATAAAATATTGCATTTACTAGAATTTAAATATGTAATTTGACCTCTAAAAACACTCTCAATCTCAACCTAATAATAGTTGTCTAAAGGTACCAGATGCCGTATAATATCTTATCATTGCTTCAACTTGTTTATCTTTCCTAGCGATGGTTAAACGGTCGATTACGGTGTTAAAGACGCATGTGTCTGATTGGCCGTCTCAAGTGATGTCATGAGTTGAGGCCACATTTTTGCTAGATGGCCATTCACATAAACAGTAAGGGATACAATGATGTCAGTCTGAAAGCCCCAATAATGTATATAAATTATATGCTATAACTACAAAGACCCGCAAATTCAACAGGTTAATTCCTTTAAACGAGTGTCATTACAAGTTGAGCCCCCAGTAAACCTTGTGACGGCCAGCTGGTCATCCCATCCGCAAACAATAGGCCTAATCTGTTTGCTCAAGGCTCTTGACGGGGGGTCCCTTTGATGACCTTATCGTGTGGGTCAGACCACTCGGGGGTCACCGGAGGTCGGAGGTCACGAACCAAACACCACGACCCCTGTTCCCAAGGGGAGGGGGACCTCTCTGATGGACTCCTGCGCTAGTTAGTGGACATCATTAAAAGGGCTTGGGCCGGACTAGAGGAGGATTAATGACCCTTGAGCGTGATGAGCTGCCGCGTTTCACATCTAATATTGCAGAATTATGACCAAAATATGAGCAAAAAGCTCTCAGAGAAGCAGCGATGATTGCAAAATGATAAGGAAGGTTGTCTCCATAAATGCTCAGCACTCGCATATTAAAGCAAAAATAGCATCTCACCAGTTGCCCACGTCCATTGTCGACGTCCACTGACCTTGTTACTTGTGATGTCACAATACAGGCGAGCACACAGTTTTTAATGCACAGACTGTATAAGACCACGTTGCAGTTGTTGAACTCTCACTGAGAAAACCTGCATATCCTCAAGTACAATGATTGCAAGAAAGCATTTAAGTTAGAATGTGGAGAGTGAAAAATATGCATGTAAAAGTCATTAACAATGCAGAAGTGTGAGTGAATGATAATTAACTGTGTGGATGGGGTCAGTCTTTGAGGATTGCATTTTTTCCACAGCGTTGATCTCGAGGTTAACTTATTCTGCATGGAAATAAGGGGGCCAGAGGTGGTAGCGTTTCCTGACCACGTCCAGGATTAGCATGTTAATATGTGTTTTGTGTCCATACGAGCATTTGCATGCTGTACTTTTCATATAAAATTAGCGCAGTTGGGTCTATTATCTGTCAAATGCACCACAACCAGGACTTTTTTGCTGCCCTTCCTGCCTCCTCGTATTTCTCCAACTCCTCCTCATCATCATCCCCGTCGTCTGTGACCGCATGCAAACCCCAAACATGCACAACTGTCCTGTTTATATGAGCATAGATGAGATGCCGCATTATCCCGCTTCTCCTTGTAACCCCCCGCCATCGTAAATCTGCCCGGCATTGGCTGCCCGTGATCGTTTATGAGCACTTTACATGAAGATCACCCTCACAAACAAACGCCCTTCAGCCAGCGATGAAACAAAGGCCGAGCGTCAAAGTTGAGGATCAATGTCGGGTTTGCAATGTGTGTGATTCTCGTATGTTAAAGATCTGCAAGGGATCTGTTTATGTTTGACCCATCATTGTGTTTTTTTTTTTTCTTTTTTTTTTTGCTGTACTCAAATGTCCATCCATCCATCCATCCATTGTCTTCCGCTTTATCCGGAGCCGGGTCGCGGGGGCAGCAGTCTAAGCAGGGACTCCCAGACTTCCCTCACCCCGGACACGTCCTCCAGCTCCTCCGGTGGGACCCCAAGGCGTTCCCAGGCCAGCCGAGAGACATAGTCCCTCCAGCGTGTCCTGGGTCTTCCCCGGGGCCTCCTCCCGGTGGGACATGCCCAGAACACCTCCCTAGGGAGGCGTCCAGGAGGCATCCTGAGCAGATGCCCGAGCCACCTCAGCTGGTTCCTCTCAATGTGTAGGAGCAGCGGCTCTACTCCGAGCTCCTCCCGTGTGACCGAGCTCCTCACCCTATCCCTAAGGGTGCGCCCGGCCACTCTGCGGAGGAAGCCCATTTCAGCCACTTGTATACGCGATCTTGTCCTTTCGGTCATTACCCAAAGCTCATGACCATAGGTGAGGGTAGGAACGTAGATTGACCGGTAAATCGAGAGCTTCGCCTTCCGGCTCAGCTCCTTCTTCACCACAACGGACCGATACAGCGACCGCATCACTGCAGACGCTGCACCGATCCGCCTGTCAATCTCACGCTCCATCCTTCCCTCACTCGTGAACAAGACCCCGAGATACTTGAACTCCTCCACTTGGGGCAGAGACTCACCACCCACCCGGAGAGAGCAAACCACCTTTTTCCGGTCGAGAACCATGGCCTCGGATTTGGAGGAGCTGATTCTCATCCCAGCCGCTTCACACTCGGCTGCAAACCGCCCCAGTGCCTGCTGCAGGTCCTGGCTCGAAGAAGCCATCAGGACAACATCATCTGCAAACAGCAGAGATGAAATCCTGTGGTTCCCAAACCAGGCCCCCTCCGGCCCCTGGCTGCGCCTAGAAATTCTGTCCATAAATATAATGAACAGAACCGGTGACAAAGGGCAGCCCTGGCGGAGTCCAACATGCACTGGGAACAGGTCTGACTTACTGCCGGCAATGCGAACACAGCTCCTGCTACGGTCATACAGGGACCGGACAGCCCTTAGCAAAGAGCCCCGGACCCCATACTCCCAGAGCACCCCCCAAAGGACACCACGAGGTACACGGTCGAATGCCTTCTCCAGATCCACAAAACACATGTGGACTGGTTGGGCATACTCCCATGAGCCCTCGAGGACCCGATGGAGAGTATAGAGCTGGTCCAGTGTTCCACGACCGGGACGAAAACCACACTGCTCCTCCTGAATCCGAGGTTCGACTATCGGTCGGATTCTCCTCTCCAGCACCCTGGAATAGACCTTACCGGGAAGGCTGAGGAGTGTGATTCCCCTGTGATTGGAACACACCCTCCGGTCCCCCTTCTTATACAGAGGGACCACCACCCCGGTCTGCCACTCCACCGGTACTGTCCCCGACCGCCACGCGATGTTGCAGAGACGTGTCAGCCAAGACAGTCCCACAACATCCAGAGACTTGAGGTACTCAGGACGGATCTCATCCACCCCCGGAGCCTTGCCACCGAGGAGCTTGCCAACCACCTCAGTGACTTCAGCCAGGGTGATGGACGAATCCGCCCCTGGGTCCCCAGTCTCTGCTTCCTCCTCGGAGGACGTGACAGTGGGATTGAGGAGATCCTCAAAGTACTCCTTCCACCGCCCGACAACATCCCCAGTCGAGGTCAGCAGCTCTCCACCCGCACTGTAAACAGTGTTGGTGAAGCACTGCTTTCCCCTCCTGAGGCGCCGGACGGTTTGCCAGAATCTCCTTGAGGCCGTCCGATAGTCCTCCTCCATGGCCTCCC
The DNA here is from genome assembly GCA_036785175.1 of Eupleurogrammus muticus. Classification (NCBI taxonomy): domain Eukaryota; kingdom Metazoa; phylum Chordata; class Actinopteri; order Scombriformes; family Trichiuridae; genus Eupleurogrammus; species Eupleurogrammus muticus. The sequence continues at coordinate 26,231,116 of JAYKQN010000005.1, forward strand.
CGAACTCCTCCCAAACCCGAGTTTTTGCCTCTGCGACCGCCCGAGCCGCGGCACGCTTGGCCCGCCGGTACTCATCAGCTGCCTCAGGAGTCCCACGAGCCAACAAGACCCGATAGGACTCCTTCTTCAGCTTGACGGCATCCCTTACTTCCGGTGTCCACCACCGGGTTCGGGGATTGCCGCCACGACAAGCACCACGGACCTTACGACCACAGCTACGAGCAGCCGCATCAACAATAGAGGTGGAGAACATGGCCCACTCGGAGTCCATGTCTCCAACCTCCCCCGGGATCAGGGAGAAGCTCTCCCGGAGGTGGGAGTTGAAGACCCCCCTGACAGAGGGCTCCGCCAGACGTTCCCAGCAGACCCTCACAATACGCTTGGGCCTGCCAGGTCCGTCCGGCTTCCTCCTCCGCCAGCGGATCCAACTCACCACCAGGTGGTGATCAGTTGACAGCTCAGCCCCTCTCTTCACCCGGGTGTCCAAGACACACGGTCGGAGGTCAGATGACACGATGACAAAGTCGATCATCGACCTCCGGCCTAGAGTGTCCTGGTGCCATGTGCACCGATGGACACCCTTGTGCTCGAACATGGTGTTCGTTATGGACAAGCTGTGACTAGCACAGAAGTCCAATAACAAAACACCGCTCGGGTTCAGATCGGGGAGGCCGTTCCTCCCAATCACGCCCCTCCAAGTGTCACTGTCGTTACCCACATGGGCGTTGAAATCCCCCAGGAGAACAACGGAGTCCCCGGATGGCGCACTATCTAGTACCCCTCCTAGGGACTCCAAGAAGGCTGGGTACTCTGCACTGCTGTTTGGCCCGTAGGCCGACACAACAGTGAGAGACCTGTCCCCGACCCGAAGGCGCAGGGACGCGACCCCCTCGTTCACCGGAGTGAACCCCAACACGCAGCGGCTGAGCTGTGGGGCAATGAGCAAGCCCACACCAGCTCGCCGCCGCTCCCCGCGGGCAACGCCAGAGAAATAGAGAGTCCAACCCCTCTCAAGAAGATGGGTTCCAGAGCCCAAGCTGTGCGTGGAGGTGAGGCCGACTATATCTAGCCGGTAACGCTCCACCTCCCGCACAAGCTCAGGCTCCTTCCCCCCCAGCGAGGTGACATTCCATGTCCCCAGAGCTAGTCTCCATGTCCGGAGATCCGGTCGCCGAGGTCCCCGCCTTCGACTGCCACCCGAATCTCTCCGCACCTGCCCCCCATGGCTCCTCCCGCAGGTGGTGGGTCCACGGGAGGACGGCCCCACGTCGTTTCTTCGGGCTGGGCCCGACCGGGCCCCGTGGGAAAAGGCCCGGCCACCAGGCGCTCGCTGCCGAGCACCCACCCCAGGCCTAGCTCCAGGGTGGGGCCCCGGTAACGCCAGTCCGGGCGACGTAACTGGCCTTGTTCTTGTCTTTTTCATCATGTGGGGCTTCTGAACCGCTCTTAGTCAGACCCGTCTTCCAGGACCTGTTTGCCATGGGTGACCCTACCAGGGGCATAGAGCCCCCGACAACATAGCTCCCAGGATCATTCGGGTGCTCAAACCCCTCCACCACGTTAAGGTGGCGGTTCGGGGAGGGGTGTACTCAAATGTGCAAATAACTATTTATGGACTCCATGCTCCAGATATTTGAGGTAAACATTGAAACAGGCCAACAAAGAAAAACTAAAGAAGAAATATTGAGTGTGAAAAATTCATCCTTGACCTTTAAAATACCGGTTAAACCAGCATTTTTTTCCCCTGTCAACTGAGCAAACTGTTTTTATTGATGAAAACTGAGAAAGAAAAACACAGTAAGCCTTGAGTTATAGTTTTTTTCACTCACACAGACAAAACTACTCAAGGAAATAACTTTTGCTTTGAAGTATATGTTGTGAATCAGCATCACTACTTGACTGAAACCAGTAATACATTTTTCATTCTCAAGAATATATATATTGTGCAATTAAACTCTTGGTTGTTTTACTTCCAAAAAATGTTATTGTAAGATTTTAACTCCTCTGATCCACAGCAAACATGCATGTCCAGGGTTTGATTTTGATGTTAACTGAAATAAACCCAATCCCCAGATTGTGACTTGCTGTCAGCTGAGGTCAAAGGTTAAATGACTGAGGTCAGTGGGTCTTGAACCTCTGTCGAGGGACCACTCAGATCAATAAAAAGGGTGTTGAACATGTGTTCTTGTAATAGGGGATAGATTAGAGGAAGGACAAGTGTCAGATGGGTTGTCAGGTCTCTGGTCAGTGTTATGGAGAACAATGGGATGTCCTGCTCTCTAAACAAGTATGTAAATCCATGGAAAAACAGCGTTAAAGGCCTATGGAACGTGTCAGTGATGAGAGGATGGTAGATAAATTCTGAAAAGAAGGCACTACATTACAAATGCTTGGGAGCTACTCTGGGGGGGGAAGCCGAAATTGATAAATACTCTATGTGTTGTTAGGGGGTCTGTTGCTGTCCTGGTTCAGCTGTGATGGATCCTCGATCACCGCAAATCATTATACTTCTGTTATTCCATTTGATGTCATATTCAACCTTTCCTGTTCTAAATGTGTTGTTTCCATCCTGTTCACATTATCTATTGGATGCCTGTCTGTCTTCTGTTTTTTCCCTGTTTAAGTGTTTTTTTTTAAGAGTTTTGTCCTTGTACAATGTGAAGGTCTAAGAACAGTGGATGTTGTGTTGCTTTTGTACAAACTATAACGCCCATTGGGGCAAATCTGTGATTTGTGATTCTGGGCTATACATACATACATATATACAAACAAATTGAAATGATTTGAATTGAATTAACATCAAAGCCTAATAACGTGACATTTAATAACCTGAGAGGGCCCGCTTTTTTTTTTTTTATCCTGCCTGCCTGGTGTTTACCTGACGCCACCGACAGACCTGACCCCCGGCAGGTACCAGCTTAGACCTGCACCCCTCCCCCCAGATTAAAAAAAAATGACGTCTGCCCATTTGCCCGCTTTCATCCGAGGCCAAACCGTCCCGTCGAGCGTACCCTACGCCTCCGCTTATCCTCGTCCTCCCGCCTCCGTCACGCAGGGGGCCCGAGAAACGGCGTGCAGGGACGAACCTTAAAAAAAAGGAGGAGAAAAAACAGGAGGGGGAGACGAAGGAATAAAAGGAGGCGATGAGGAGAGGAGAAAAAAAAAGAGAAACGCACATTGTACTTTTCAAATGGATGGGAAATGATTCGCTGGGATTTGCCGACAATTATACGGTGGGGTTTAATCAATTCGCGCCATTCACAGCGTGGAGAGGGCTGATCCCCCGGCACAAAGGAGCAGGCCGTGGGAGGGCGGTACCTGAGAAAGCGCCGGCCTGGTGTAAGTAACATGAGGCAACACTCCCCCCCCCACCACCACCCCCGCCCCCCTGCACATCGCACCGCAGCATATGGCCCCTCTCTGAACTTATTAGCCGGCGGATTAAGGCCAATCGCGGAGACCCAAGGGTCCGTGGCGGCCTCCGTCGCACCCCCCACCCCCTAACCATCCCCCCTCCCTCACTCCTCCCCACCCCCGAGGAATGAGGCTGACTGACAAGGGGCATTGTGTGGGGGGCACCTAGATCGCCACACCCCTCACTTACTCTGTCACGCGGTGCGGTTTGATGAGGTTATTTAGCTGTAAAAGAAGAGGATCTGACCATTAACCTCACTAGAACACGCCCTGAGAAACTAAGACTAACTTATATATATCAGGAATCTACACGTAATAACGTTTCACCTGATCGTTTTCATCCTTTCTTTTTTTTTACTTTGACCACTGTGGTGGTAATACTACCTGCAAATTGGTGCGCCGGTTTGGCCATGGAGTGGATTAAAAGCACCTGAATGTGAACACACAGATTAGCCCTGTAGATATGAAGTCTAATTAGCATCTCATTGCGGCTCGACATGCGAGCGCGACGTGAGTGCAGACACGCTGGGAGGCAAAAGGCCCCGTTGGCCGAGGGGTTGATTATGGCGCCATTATGCACATGCTACTCAGCGCAGGGCTGAGAGTGGGAATTAAGAGCTTGACGGAGACCTGGTGCTGGAGGACAGAGGGTGTTAGCAGTCAACAGGGTCTGGGGGTCTACGGGAGGCCGGACCCTGTGGGGGGGAGTGGGGGGGCATACAGTAGTCTCTGGCCTTCCTGAGTATTCATGGCGAGAGATTTGACAAGAGAAGGAGGGACCCCCCTATTTAAGCCCTCATTTGATCTGGCGAGCGGCAGGTGATCTTCTGGCTCCTACTTTTTGTGTCGGACTGCGGGGGAGGGGGTTATGAGGGGTTTCGCCGACCCCCTTCGTGACCCGCCTTACCTGGTGCCCCTGCAGGACACCTCATTTGGAAAAAAAAGGAAGAGAGGGGCTAATTCACCTGGACTCCCACCTGGTGACGGTTTGCGGGGTTAGGGGGCTTTCTTTTAGACAGGATTAGAAGCCCGGGGGGGGGGGGGGCGTCTTCAGGTTCCTCCTGAGACCACCACGCGACCCTATATACCTGATATCGTCTTGTGGAGGAAACCACTTCCAACCAATGTGAGGGCTTGTTTGTTTGTTTTGCTTCAAGAATGAGTTCTCGTTAGGCTAGAGTGGAGCAGTTGATCTTTAATGAAAGGGGAAGTGTCCCCCCCCCCCCCCACCGCCCTTTCTCCCTGTATATATACCTTATCTTAAACCCCACCACCACAACCACCACACTCTTCTTCTTTTTCTTGCTAGCTTTCATGTGTGTCTCGTCATTCTGGCTGAGTGACTGCTCCTCAGAGAGACACTGTCTTTGAGAACCAATGATTAATGCTCTTTGAGGATGGGAGGGGGAAGCATTCGCCTTCTTTACATACAAAGCAAAAGACTCGACTGTTTTTTTTCCCTGCAGAAACGGCGACGCCGACAGGGAAAAAAATGTCGGGCTGCTGCTTCGATATATAAACTCTGGCTAATAGTTGACTCGTTTCTTATTTTCACCAGGTCTCCTGATTCCCCCACCTGGGTCTAATCAACACTTCCGCACGTTGTGTCGCACCAATTCTGACACTCTCTCACCTCTGAAAGCAGCCGGAGCCTGGCCTCTCGCTTCCAAAAGCTTCCCACGCGACAAACTTACTAACCACAGTATGGGCAGGAAGAGAAACTATTTTAATAGCACACAAGTGAAAACATCCAGTGTTAAACAAAAAAAGGCGATAGAGATTTATATTGGATTTGATTTCTGGCCTAAACGCTGGTGATGCTCAAGAGCTTTTTAGCCACAAACAGTGATAAAAAACCCAGAATAGCATCGACACGAGGGCAACTGTTAACGTTTCTGATTAGCTCCGCGCTGAACCTCGGGGTTTGTTTGGTTGCGTCTGCCTCCATTTATCGAGTGAATAAGCAGACATGGCTGGCACAGATCCATCCCCTCTCTCTCTTTCTCTCTCTCTCTCTATTCTATCCCTCTCAAATCACGTTAGCCAGTCAAATCGGGTTAGTTCCTCTTTAGCGTCAAACGTACTTTTAATTCAAAGCATCACTTCATCGCCACCAGACGTGTCGGCTTTGTCACTGATCCACATCCACCGGGGTCACCCGTCAGGGTAGGATGGGGTACAGGGTGGGGGTAAAAAGGGGGGGGGGTGATGAGGTATTTTAGGATTGGATCAGTGGAGTTACTGACAACCCGGTTGACGTGTTTTGACGCTACACGCCGCCCGGCCTCGGCCTCCGTGACCCTAACCCTGTCACGCGGGAGTCGAGGAGTGTGTGACAACGTGCCAACGGTCTGTTAAAGGTTGGGTCATCGGGGGGGGGTCCAGACTTTTCAGACTCTACAGAAATACAACCTGCAAAGTGTTTTTTCCCACTACGATGATTCCACAATTTTCAACATTCTGAGTGTGATTTAATCACTTGATACAGGGATAAACTGTGAGTTAAGGTGACCAATAATAATCTAATGCATATGATTTTTTTAAACATTTTTTTACTATTATTATCTATATGGCAATGCAATGATTGCATCAATTGTAATACCTCTGGTCAGTCATCTCGGACCCACTACGAATTCCTCGAAAAGACGACATGATCAGAAAAACTGGATTTTATCTGTAATAAATCATTTAATTTGTGAATGTAGAACAGCGGTGGGTCACAGAACTGGTGTTTCATGGTGTTTTACAGGTTTTTATCCCTGCCAGGCGACTTTAATCAGGGGCGAAAATCCCATTTAATTTATAGGGAGGCAATTAACGGTAAACTAAGAGAATAATTTCTAGAGGGGATGTGTAAAAAATACGATACTAGCATACAACCATAATAACCTGGTCCTATTTCCTTGTCTCTCTCTCTCACTCTTTTGCAACTTGTCCTGCAGATTTTAGCATGTTTTAAACATGTAAAATAGAAGTTATAGCAATGTTCTATATTTATTTATATTTATATATAAGGCGAACATCTATAAAATTCTTTTTCCTGTTTCCTCCCCAGTCGCTGCTATTAATTACATCATTTGACTTTGTTAATGATCATTTTAACCAGCAGAGTGTTATGGAAAAAGAAGCTGATTTTGGGCAGATTTTGGTGGTGTGATAAATGGCTCCTACATATTAGTTTGATTGGTTTCTTCTGTGTAGTTAGCTGCTAATTGACTGTCGGAATTAGCCCCGTCCACTGGACTAAACCACTTGTAGTGGGGGTGAGGGGAGGATCATCAATTTTTCAAAAATTAAGAAACACAAAGTTCTTTCTTCAGCCTTCGTGTTGTTATTTAACATTACTTTATTTCTGACTCCCCCACAGGGATTTCTGCCGATGGGTTTAATGTCCATTTCTATAAGTGAGGAAGAGCAAAGAGATGCACACGATGCAAATGAAGGAGGGAACGAGTCTCAGTCAGAAGTAGAATTTTCTCTCCTCATGTGCCCGAGGCCACGCTCGCTTCAACATAAGACTGAATAAGACTCCATAAGAAGCATATGTGGAATTAGGAAAAAAAAGAGCTGCAACAGCTTTTAAGTTGTGAGAAGAAGAAAAGAAAACCTTCTTTTAAAAAACACATTTTGCCGTGGAATTCTTCATCCTGTTGAGTTGGTTATTACACGCATCCAAAGAAGCTCCAGTAACGTCAGACATTTTCACTAATGTCTTTCCATTCCTCAGAAATTCGATGCATGCCACACACACACACACACACACACACACACACACGGGGAACAATTACGCTCTTGGAAAAAAAATAAGTGAGGCTGCGGGTCGCCGTGACTCATGTATACATGCGGGGAGGTGGAGCCACGTCGTCTGATCGTGGAAGGGGCTAATATCGGTGGAGTGGGAGGAAGGGGAAGTTAAAAAGGCTGCGAGGCTCACACGGTGGACGTGGGCGGACGTCTGGTGTGTGTGTGTGTGTGTGTGTTTCTAGGAGGGCGCAGCGTGGTGTTCTAACCCTGTTCTGATAAACGTGTGGGGATGTACGTGAGGCCAATCTGCCCCTGAACCTCCGCCGTAGCCTGAGGGCCTGCTCGGTGCTTCCTGTCTGTCTCTGTTTCACTCGGCTGCTGTTCAAACACTTCAGGATTGTCTGGATAAAGAAGGAGAAGGAAAAAAAAAAAAAAAGCTTCTTCTTGTCATTTCAAGTCTGTGAATGTGAGGGGTTTTTATTTCGTAGGAATTTGACAGCTCCTCCTGTAAAAAAAAAAAAAATCTGCACAAGCGAATTATTCCTGGAAAACAGTGTAAATATCGATCAGTAAATGAAAAATGTGTGTGATTTGGTGTTTGGTGCTTCAGCCGTGCCACTTGATTAGGTGTAAAATATACAACAATTCCCTAAATCATGATCACCGGTCTTTTTTTCTTGTTTTTTTTGTGATTGTTGGACGTTTTCCAAGCCGTTCATTACCGTTATTTTGCTGACATTAAGGGAGGGCCGCATTAATCTGAATGTGCAATGCCCTCCTCTGTTGAAACTGTGAATTAGCCGCTTTCTGTTACTGTACTGAGAAGCAAAGCTGAGCATCCACAAACAGACGTTACAAAAAAAAATATAGATGACACAAACATGTTGTAAATGTAATTTCTGCATTTGAACCGATGAGCGCTGCGATGCACAGAGCCGGCGGAATCAAATAAAAGTGTGAGGAGCGAAGGAGGAAGGGAAAGAAGAAGAGAGCGATGCAGAATCCGAGCCGAGCGGCAGACGGAATAAGGTGGTTTTGATCAGGAGTTTCTCCGGGATAATTGTCAGGACGCGGCGTTTGGAGGATGACTGACGAAAGGGGAAAATCTGACAGCGGAATTTGTTGAGGAAACATGAAAATGTGTCAAACATCCGTCAAACAAAGAAATGCAATATTTATGGATTCTTGAAGAACACCACTCTCTCTCTCTTTACACACACACACACACACACACACATGCAGATTGTTGAGTCTTCTCTGCAAATCATTTCCCATGTCGTCATGCGTCCCTCCCCGACGTCCCCTCATCAAAGGATTAACATGCAAAAAAAAAAAAAAGCCTGTTTACATAACAATGACGAGATGACGAGAGTGTTTAAAAATCCACACGTGACGTGACGATAACCATGTGAAAGTTGGAACAGACCTCGAGCGATTGTGGGAAGAAGTGGAAGAAGAGAAGAGCCTGTTCGTGCTGGTGGATGATGAAAGGACGACGAGCACTACATCACATTAGTGTATTTTTTTTTTTTTTTTTTACAGTGTATTTAATTGACATTTCCTGTGTATTGTCCTACTGTCATAAATAATGCAAACCCTGATTCATCATGATGAAAACAGGAAAAATAAATTCCATTTTATTTGATATTTGATTTAAATATCATCAGATTTTTTTTTTTTGTACTTTTACATTTGATAGTTGAAGTCTGGTATCGTTACACCTGGCACATTAGAAATACACAAAAAACTAAGAAAGAAAGGAACTTTTTTTTTTTTTTTTTTCCCAAGAGCATGTTGATTAATTAGAGCTATCTGTCTGAAGACCTCCTGGTGTGGAGGACAACCTCTCCTCCCTCATCTCTTTCTCTCTAAACCACACACACACACACACACACACTCCCACACCTACTAAGAAAACAAAACCCCACTAATCATCTGAAGCCCGCTCTTTGTAGGTGGGGCCCGGTCATTATCGGGCCACAGCGGTGCAGGCTTTTTGTTGGTTTTAGCTTCGCATCCTCAATCAATCGCCAACAGGAAGAGCTTTAATCAGGGTCTTAATGCGGCCGTACAAGAGGTGGGCCGGCCCATTGTCCGGGCCTGAAAGGCCCGATCGGGGGGTGGGGGGGGGGTCCTCTCGCGTTTCTTTACATTCACCTGCTGGGCCCTATTGGGTCTCTTTCTGAAAAGAAAAGGACGAGGTAAATGAATAAAGAGCACGGGGCAGAGCGCGGGTCCGGCCGGGTTAATCAAGGAGCTGCTACCCAGAGCCTTTCAGCACACAGGAGGAACCAACAAAACGGGCCCTAACAGGACCATGAGCTAATGATATGCTGCTATGGAACCACTGTATGGTGGGGGAGGAGGACAGAGGAGAAAGTTTACGGGTCGCAATTGATAGTGTGAATTTATGGAGAGAGAGAGAGGAAATAAAGAAATAATTGAAATGTTATTGTGCTGTGGCTAAAAGTTGCTTTGATGCAAAAAAAAAAAAGCAAACGAAGGCCGAAGGCCGGCTGGAGCAGGAGCAGCTCCCCGGGAGTGTTTCTTTCCTTTTGTATTTCTTTTACATCCAAAAGAGAGGAGGTGGGGAGGGGTGGTGGTGGGGGGGGGGGGGGGGGGGGGGCCCTGTCAGAGATGTCAGACAGAAAAAAATGATGCATTCCAGGATTATGGTGCAGTTTTATCAGGAGATTGTTGTTTGCAGAGCTGCAGTTTGCTCAGTTTCAGGGTCTATTAAATGATGCTCTCACCCCATCTAGTGAGTAGGAGGAGGAATTCACATCATCCACACACCGTGTGTGTGTGTGTGTGTGTGTGTGTGTGTGTGTGTGTGTGTGTGTGTGTGTGTGTCAAGGGCTTCCTTTAAATGAACCTTTCAAGGAAAGTAAAACAGCTGAGAAATATATTTAAAAAACATAAGAAAAGAAGCTTTATAATAAAGATTAGGTACCAAATACATAAATTCTAAAGTTTAATGTCTAATGTTTGTATTAATTATGCATTTTTTCTGTCCCTTAACAACATGAAGGGTTTATTTAATTATCATTATTATGTGACAAAATCTATCACATTATTTATTAGAAAACACATATACAGGTTTATAAAAACTAAAATAGGCACAAACTGAGTGATTCTATGAGCCATATAAACAGCACGTTGTGTCACTTCCAATGATTATTATTGTGTGTGTGTGTGTTTAGGTTTGTGTATGTATATGTATAATAAAAGCAAACAACAAGGGTCAATTATTAGTAATTAAATCATATTTACCTCTTATCTCTAGACATTGGTTTGATAAAATCAGATTTTCCTGAGTTAAGGTTTTTCAACATGTTTGCTGTAAAAATAAAAAAAGTGAAAAAGCAAAATATATAAAGGAAGAAAAGATAATGTTTATGGCATTTGCAGGATAAAATGTCTGCAATTTGCGGAGCCCCAGAGAGTGCTTTGGAATTAAGCGTGTACTTTAAACATCAGATTTGTCAGAGACAATGTGGAGCGGGGAGTGACGGCTGGAGCCACCTGACAGGCCTTTTTGTCTGCAGTCCACAGGAAGTCCACAGGAAGTCCACAGGAAGCCTTCAGCGCCTCCCCAGCGTGGATTGATGCACTTCTAAGAAGTGCACCGCGACAAAAGGGATGGAAGCAATTAGGAAAACAAAAGAGGGGAGGGGGGCTGCAATTATAACAGCAGCAGCAGCATTAACAGCAGCAGCAGCAGCATTAACAGCAGCAGCAGCATTAAACAGCAGCAGCAGCATTAACAGCAGCAGCATTAAACAGCAGCAGCAGCATTAAACAGCAGCAGCAGCATTAACAGCAGCAGCATTAAACAGCAGCAGCAGCATTAACAGCAGCAGCATTAAACAGCAGCAGCAGCATTAAACAGCAGCAGCAGCATTAACAGCAGCAGCATTAAACAGCAGCAGCAGCAGAAGCATTAACAGCAGCAGCATTAAGAGCAGCAGCAGCATTAACAGCAGCAGCATTAACAGCTGCAGCATTAAGAGCAGCAGCAGCAGCATTAACAGCAGCAGCATTAACAGCAGCAGCAGCATTAACAGCAGCAGCAATAACAGCTGCAGCATTAAGAGCAGCAGCAGCATTAACAGCAGCAGCAATAACAGCTGCAGCATTAAGAGCAGCAGCAGCATTAACAGCAGCAGCAATAACAGCTGCAGCAGCATTAACAGCAGCAGCAGCAGCATTAACAGCAGCAGCAGCATTAACAGCAGCAGCACTAAGAGCAGCAGCAGCATTAACAGCAGCAGCAATAACAGCTGCAGCAGTAACAGCAGCAGCATTAACAGCTGCAGCAGCAGCATTAACAGCAGCAGCAATAACAGCTGCAGCATTAAGAGCAGCAGCAGCATTAACAGCAGCAGCATTAGCAGCAGCAGCATTAAGAGCAGCAGCAGCATTAACAGCAGCAGCAATAACAGCTGCAGCATTAAGAGCAGCAGCAGCATTAACAGCAGCAGCAGCAGCATTAACAGCAGCAGCAGCATTAACAGCAGCAGCAGCAATAACAGCTGCAGCAGCATTAACAGCAGCAGCAGCAGCATTAACAGCAGCAGCATTAACAGCAGCAGCAGCATTAACAGCAGCAGCAATAACAGCTGCAGCAGCATTAACAGCAGCAGCAATAACAGCTGCAGCAGCATTAACAGCAGCAGCAGCAGCATTAACAGCAGCAGCAGCAGCATTAACAGCAGCAGCAGCATTAACAGCAGCAGCACTAAGAACAGCAGCAGCATTAACAGCTGCAGCAGTAACAGCAGCAGCATTAACAGCTGCAGCAGCAGCATTAACAGCAGCAGCAATAACAGCTGCAGCATTAAGAGCAGCAGCAGCATTAGCAGCAGCAGCATTAAGAGCAGCAGCAGCATTAACAGCAGCAGCAATAACAGCTGCAGCATTAACAGCAGCAGCAGCATTAACAGCAGCAGCAGCAGCATTAACAGCAGCAGCAGCATTAACAGCAGCAGCAGCATTAACAGCTGCAGCAGTAACAGCAGCAGCAGCATTAGGAGCAGCAGTAACAGCTGCAGCAGTAACAGCAGCAGCAGCATTAAGAGCAGCAGTAACAGCAGCAGCAGCATTAAGAGCAGCAGTAACAGCAGCAGCATTAACAGCAGCAGCAGCAGCATTAACAGCTGCAGCAGTAACAGCAGCAGCAGCATTAACAGCAGCAGCAGCATTATCAGCAGCAGCATTAACAGCAGCAGCAGCATTAGCAGCAGCAGCAGCAGCAGTGTTAACAGCAGCAGCATTAACAGCTGCAGCAGTAACAGCAGCAGCAGCATTAAGAGCAGCAGTAACAGCAGCAGCATTAACAGCAGCAGCAGTAACAGCAGCAGCAGCATTAACAGCAGCAGCAGCATTAAGAGCAGCAGTAACAGCAGCAGCATTAACAGCAGCAGCAGCAGCATTAACAGCTGCAGCAGTAACAGCAGCAGCAGCATTAACAGCAGCAGCAGCATTATCAGCAGCAGCATTAACAGCAGCAGCAGCATTAACAGCAGCAGCAGCATTAGCAGCAGCAGCAGCAGCAGTGTTAACAGCAGCAGCAGCAGCATTAGCAGCAGCAGCAGCATTAACAGCAGCAGCAGCATTAACAGCAGCAGCAGCATTATCAGCAGCAGCATTAACAGCAGCAGCAGCATTAACAGCAGCAGCAGCATTAGCAGCAGCAGCAGCAGCAGTGTTAACAGCAGCAGCAGCATTAGCAGCAGCAGCAGCAGCAGTGTTAACAGCAGCAGCAGCATTAACAGCAGCAGCAGCAGCATTAACAGCAGCAGCATTAACAGCAGCAGCAGTGTTAACAGCAGCAGCAGTGTTAACAGCAGCAGCAGCGTTAACAGCAGCAGCAGTGTTAACAGCAGCAGTGTTAACAGCAGCAGCATTAACAGCAGCAGCAGCAGCAGCAGCATTAACAGCAGCAGCAGTGTTAACAGCAGCAGCAGTGTTAACAGCAGCAGCAGCGTTAACAGCAGCAGCAGTGTTAACAGCAGCAGCAGCGTTAACAGCAGCAGCAGTGTTAACAGCAGCAGCATTAACAGCAGCAGCAGCAGCATTAACAGCAGCAGCAGTGTTAACAGCAGCAGCAGCAGCAGCAGCAGTGTTAACAGCAGCAGCATTAACAGCAGCAGCAGCAGCAGCATTAACAGCAGCAGCAGCATTAACAGCAGCAGCAGTGTTAACAGCAGCAACAGTGTTAACAGCAGCAGCAGTGTTAACAGCAGCAGCCTCCTCCCAGCTCCACACCGTCAATTAGAGGCGTCACAAAAACATTCCCTCCTAGTGGTTAATATTTGCAAAATAGGTTTTGAATAAAAAAAAAGAAATAAAAAAAAACTCCGCCATCATTGTTAGAAGAATCATGAATAAAATATTATTCATTTAAACACACTGCTGATGTTTATTTGTGTTGCATTGGAATTGCTGCTGTTTTCATATGACACATAAGAATATATATATATATATATATATATATATATATATATATATATATATATATATATATATATATATATATATATATATATATATATATATATATTTATTAATTTTTTTTTCTTTGCTTTGTGTGTATTTCTATTTGTCCGTCTGTGTATTTGTTCTATTGCCTGGAATTAATGGGGCATATAAACGGTGGACCTGTTTATAGAAAACCTGAAAATGAACATGTTGTTAAATTCATAATGGTCGTGTTCATGCTCAATTAACAGAATTCAAAAGCGAGGAAAAATACATCTGCGTGCACAAGTCGTTTTTTCCCATTTTTATCCACTTTGCAATTTCTACAGGTCACATTTAACGCGTATTTTGGCTGGTTTGCGGTGTTTGCGTGCTGCTTTGTGACAGCCACTCTGCAGAGAAGGTCAGAATTCACCTGTAAGTCCAGAAATTAGCCCTCGCTAATTTCTCGCTGTCCTTCAGGTGCAGCCCCACGGCCCCTTTTGCATTTTAATGCGGGCAACCCTGATTATTAAATCCTGTGTGTCTGAAATAAATGGTCGGGGTTGCCGGGCAACCTGACTTAATAAAACACCCCCCCCACACACACACACACACACATTTTGAAGCTCATAATTCTTCGTCTATATTCAGGCATCTAGTTCTTAATTAGATTAAGATGCATAACCCCCCACTGGGAGGATTTTCATACTGATGCACGTGCCACACACACACACACACACACGCAATATATATATATATATGGTTAATCTTTGCTGATGCACACACACACACACACACACGATGTGCTGTTGCCATCAGGTCCACACTGCTGATTTATGTGTGTATCTAATTCTAAATGTTTGTGCAGATTGAATGCATTTAATTCATTGCAACATACCGGACTACGTTATTATCCCGAGTTTTTTCACGTGCAATTCTGAGAAATTACTACGAAGAAATGTTTATCTACCGCTGTGCTTTTCTAACAGGAAACACTCAATGAAATACACACACACACACACACAGGCCTGTGAACAGCCAGGCCATACATTACTCCTGCAGCACGCTGCATGCAAACCATTCCAGCCAAATGCCCCGGCTCTTTGGGGAAAGGTGAGGACATTGCATGTTGATATAAAGGCGCTTTTCGAGGACTTGTTGTAGCTTTGTGCAGGGAAAGGATTGGATTTACACCCAAACGACTGCGTTTTTACATCTGTGTATCTGTTCCCCTCTGCAGTTCACTCAGGGCTGCGGTGCTGGGGGTGATGGAGCACGCCTTGCGCTGCCTCTCTGTCCACAAAGACTGCACCGCATGTGTGTGAAGTGATTTAAATCCCAGCAACCGTTTATAGATGAGCACGGGTTACTTGCTTTTCTAAATAAAACATTTCCATCTGAATGCACCGGAGGAGGAGGAGGAATGAGGAAGGATGGGGGGGGGGGATCAGAAACATCATTGCACTTTTTTTCTGCATTTGTCTTCAAGGTAAAGTTAAAATGGGTCATCAAATTTCCTCCAATTCTCACTGGTCCTGCTGCGGAGGAACAGGACGCATGTCTATAGCGAACCAAGGACAGCTGGATTTGTCATAAAGAGCGTGACATTTCTCTCTCCCCAGAGCTACGGCTTTGATTGAATCCCGAAATGAATTGAAATTTCACAAATCCCCGCCAATATGCCAGAAATAAAAATTGGCCTTGGGGGTTTTAAGGTTCCCATTAAGGGTGCGCTTAACGCGCCCCCGTTAAGTGTGGCTGGAGTGCAAATCAAAAACGCAACATAATTACGCGTCTGCGCGCACTCAAGCAAAAATGTCCCGGAAAAAAACTCCGAGATGCTGAGCAAGAAGGGGTGTGTGTGTGTGTGTGTGAGTGTGTGTGTGTGTGTGTGTGTGTGTGTGTGTGTGGTGGGGGGGTCGGGCCTCGGCGGGGCTGATGCGACAGAAAAGCTGCGCCCTGGCAACGCAAAGAACCAGGCGAGCACGTCGGAATGGTACCAAAGAGCGTTTTGCAAACCTTCATGAGCTTTGAGTATAATTTTCAACAAAAAAAAACATGCATACAACTTCCTTTATATAAATCACAATGCACACACACACACACATATATATATGAGGGAATAGGATGCCTTCTGCTATGTCTTTTTTATTACCGGATAATACACTGAGCTTCGCCTGCCTGGCTGTGAATGCACTGATTTGCTACAATCGTCCTTCCTCTCCTCCATCATGTCTCAGGTAGCTGTATTTCCAGGAAAAGGGAAAAAAGACTCTCCCCGCTGCTTAGTATTCACGTCACGTAAAGTGGGTCTGTGTTCCTCATTTAGTCGTGTACTGTACAGCTGGGGAGCTGTCCAGCCCCATGCAAATGAGTCTGGATTTGAATGGAGATGGAGGTAGACACAAAGCTCAATTAGAGACTCGGAGAGAGAGAGGGGGAGACGGTGGGGGAGCGCTGAGTGTCTGGAGGGGAGGGGGAGGGGGAAATAAAAAAGAACCTTGGCTGCTGCTTAATGCCAACCTGAGGAAAGAAAATCATGTACGGACACATTGGACACACAAAGGCGCGCGCGCGCGCGCACACACACGTGCGAAATGCACTTAGGTTTCTGAAAGTCTTCAGACACGCAGCTTGATCTCTGAGGGACTCAGGCCCCACCAATCAGTGCGGGAGTATCCCGCATCACCCGCAGCACACATAGCCAAATAATAAAAATAAAAAACTAAGGTATCAGGAAAGCACAATTTATATCTTATTTTCACTTCCTCTTTAGGGCTGAAAAAAGAAAGATATATATATATATATATATATATATATATATATACAAATATATAAGGGGGGGTGACCAGTTTGTTCTTGAGTGTCCAGTAGCAATGTCAGCAGCAGTGTTTGCATCAGCATCATCAGCATCACCAGCATCAGCATCAGCATTAGCATCAGCATCATCGGCATCAGCAGCAGCAGCAGCATCAGCATCACCAGCATCAGCATCAACATCAGCAGCATCATCAGCATCATCAGCATCATCAGCATCAGCATTAGCATCAGCATCAGCAGTATCAGCATCAGCATTATCAGCAGCATCAGCATCAGCATCACCAGTATCAACAGCATCATCAGCATCAATAGCATCAGCATCAGCAGCATCAGCAGATTCAGCATCAGCAGCATCAGCATCAGCAGCATCAGCATCACCAGTATCAACAGCATCATCAGCATCAGCAGAAGCAGCATTAGCTGTGTTAGCAGCAGCATTAGCTGTGTTAGCAGCAGCAGTATTAGCTGTGTTAGCAGCAGCACACACCACCTGACCCAGTGCCTGCATCAATGTCCTTGGTGGAGTCTCTGCCACCATCGGTTGCCGGGGCAACGGCAGTGCGATGGGGGGCAGAATAATTAATATGCACATGTAGGGAGCTGGAATCAGGATTCAGTCGTGTGTTTTGGGCGTGTGTGTGAAGCTCAAATGGACGAGGAGAAAAAAAAAGGAGATTAAAGGAGCTGATTGGTCAGGGAAATAATTTGCATGGTTGTCAAGGTTATTTCCAATTGTTTCCTTTTGTATAAGAAAGTAACTCAGATGAGATGCTGGGGAGGTGGTGGTGGTGGTGGTGGTGATGGGGGTGGATTATCCTCCTCCTCCTCAACATTATTATCATCATGAATAGTTTACAGAGCTGTGTACAGCCAAGGTAAAGCTCCACGCCGCATCAATCCATCGGTCAACAGAGGAATTTCAGCTGAGTCTGTGTCCATACATTCTGAACATTCCACATTTTTCTGTGCCTGGAAATGTTCCTCGTACGATGCTGAGATACAGAAGGAGTGAAGTAGATGAGTGGGATTCATTGGTTTGATGTGCTGACGCCCGAAAAAACAGTCTGACAACACACACACACACACACACACACACACACACACACACTCTACTAATACTCTACTCACATCCTTTATTAAATGCGTAACAAGCATTAACAACTATTGTATTGAAATGGCTACTTAAGTAATAGTATAGAACTATTACAAGCAAAATGCACTAGTTATTATGCAGACTGTGCATAATATATATATATATATATATATATATATATATATATATATATATATATATATATATATATATATATATAGTATAATATACTACTTGTACAGTATACATACCAGAGCTTTGTAATGCTTTAGTTCATCAAAGTGGAACCATTTTACTTATATTGACAGTAATAGGACTGCATCATATTATTTAGGACCTTTTACACCACATGCGTAGTAAATTAGAAAAAAAAAAGTTACCTTGATAGAATATAGATAATAGACTATTAAAGTATATCCATGTGAAATACTGCAAATATTCTATCTTCAGCTAAAAAGAAACTTATCTGTCAGATAAATGTAATGGAGTAGAATGAACAGTAATTTGCCTCTGACACACACACACACACACACACACACACACACACACACACACACACACACACACACACACACACACACATATATATATATATATATATATAAATCAGAACGACATTGTGGCAGCAGAGGAGCTGTCTGGATAGACTGACAACACGCGCACGCGCGCAGCCACACGCGGCGTTATGCGCCCTACCGGAAGGCGCGCGCGCGTGCACGCAGGCCGGCGCACATACAGTAAACGTTGCCACGCGCTCATCAATAATGCATCAACACTTCATGTTTATGCAATTTACAGCGCGAGCGGCGCGCGGCGGATCCCGCAGGTGCGGCGCTGGCGCGCGGCGCGTAAAGCGGTTTACAGGCGCATCACAGACGCAGCTCAGACAGACAACTCACAGTCTTTTTTACGCGTGTAAAGGACAGAGATGAAGGTAATAAATATAAAAAAATGTTCTCAGCACATACCTGGTAAAGCATCATTTCTTTGATTCTGGTTTATGCGGCTGGAAGGCTTCATGATAACACCGCGTAAGGAAATAAAACTGTAGCTGTGGTGATATGCAAATTAACGGCTCCCGCCGAATGCACGGGCATTTATTATTCATAAATTACTCATGTTTATGCAAATGAAGGTGTACGGAAACACCGGTGGGGGTTGAGTGGCTCCGTCTAAACATACTGTGTGATTCAATTTCTGTTGCGCTCCTCCGACTGAAATGATCCCAAATAGGTATTTGACCAACATGGTCATAAACCAGCTCGGTTATTCTGAAATTTGTGCCAGGTAGTCTGGTTAAGTGAAGCAGAGGAGGGAGGATCATTATGGGCCAGAAGGAGCTCAGGAAGCTTTAGGCCTTTTTTGGCGCATGAACAGTATTTAACACATATTTTCCTTTCATTTTCAAGGACATAAAAAAGGCTTAATATAGTTTATTGAAAGTCTCCAAAAAAGGGTGCAATGGTTTTGAAAAACATTTAATTTCCTCAACAATTCACAAGGTCACAACTTCCATGCATCTTTATAAGTAATTCTGAAATTTATAAATTAATCCTAATAGTCTGTTGTAGTCAGACTAAATTAATTAGTTTTTACAATGAACATCATTATCTTTGAAAACTAAACACAACTCAATATTGATTAAAAAGCCATGTTGATTTTAGGTGGTTAAATTACATAATTAAAGCTATTTTAATTCTATTTTCACAAATGTCTGTGCAAACTGTTATCTTCATTTTTTTTCTCTTTTTGATCAGACTGAATTGAAATAAATGAATAGTAAAAAGTGAAAGTAAGAATTTGCAGGGACATTTCTGAATAGAACAAAACGAAAGACGTGAGAACAACCTAAATGATGTAAATCGACCAATAACTTTTATTACAACTGAGTTCAACATGCAGAGAACAAAACAACCACGTTAGAATATCATAGCAAATGTTCAACATTTAGTTCACATGCAGACAAGGTTCTTGGACATTTGAGATGAATGCCAATTCATTAAAAAAATAATAAGAAAATCAGTTGTTATAGTATAATGTTGTGTCTAGTTTCTTGGTTAATTAATACATTTAGTATGGTAAGTAAATTATCACAAACAGATTAATAATACACAATAAAACAAAGAAAACTATCATTATATGAGCAACGATTGATCAAATACAAATGATGCGGCTCATGTTGTCATTTTTATATTTAGAAAATGAAAGTTAAATTTAGTGCAATGTGCATTCATATCTTTAGAGAAACATCCTCCTCCTCCCACTGCTTAAATCTCATCACTAGGTAGATACCAAATGTACATTTGTACCACAGTGTAAAACCAATCAGCAGTAACGAGTTGTCATTATTGGAAAAGCAAATAGTGTAACGGCCTGCAGACATACGGTAACATCATATCTGAGCTGGAGGAGGATGCATGGGATCATAGGAACAGTGTCTGATAAAGAATGAGGATGACAATGATGTTCAACACATGGGGGATTGGTTTCAAACGATCACACACACACACACACACACACACACACAATTTTACACAAAGCAAGTTTTACTGTAACAGTTCTGTACTATACTCTTATTTTCTTCATTAGACATAATGTATTAATTTTGTTTTATTGACTCCTGATAGTGATCTTGTTTTAAAATTCATGCCAATAAAGCAAATTTGAATTGAACTAAAAGATAGAGTGGGTGGGGGCAGAAAAGCAGATTTTTCTCGCGCAGGCTTTCGTACATTACGGTAAAGCCGCGTCATCAAGAGGAGACGACGTGACGTCAGCGTGAGCGCGCTGGTGTTCGTGCCCCGTGTTTTGCTTTTGACAGACGGATTAAAGTCACGTTTCACCGGATATTAAACGCCCGTTTTTGGACAGAGTCGCGTGCTCTGAACCTTCCGCTGTCTCCTCAGACGTTTTCCTGATTTATTTATGGACTGACGTTCGCGTTTTTGCGGACACAGACAAGCTAACTGTGAGCTAACTGTCGCAAAACTGCGCAAACTCACGTTCTGTCTGTCACCGATCGTAGTTTATCTATTTAATTCTCCTGTGTCCCAGTAGAGATCATGTTCCACAACAGCTCTCAGAGGAAACACTGGACGTTTACTAGAGAAGAAGAACTGGAGGAGATGAGATTCGAGGCGAACCAGAAATTCCGCAAAAAAGCAGCGCACAGCTCGAAGGTAAAAACACAAACAACTGTATATTACTGCTGTACACGCATGTAAAATAATTGTTTACATGTACAGGTACCGCAAGAAAGTTTCTAGTTACAATAGTTTTTTACTTCACCACCAAATGCGTCTAAACCTTCTACATTCAACAGATGAATTTGACGCGTCAAATTCTGCACATCTTCACCTTATTAAATAATGTTCTATGTCATTTTTATTGAAGAAAGTGAGTTTTTGTCCTAAATCATCTCTTGATGCTGCTGCCTCGTCTGGTAAAATCACTTTAATCCTGAGATAAACGATCAGACTTTTTTATGTACTATAGGACATTGGACATTTTATCTTTTTGCCCAAGTCAAGGTTTTTTATTTAATGATAATTAATTTAATAATCTTCTATGGTGCAGAAGAAGCTCCAAACATGAATTTTGAATCAGATTCTACTGGTGGTGATGAAGACTTTAGGTTATAATGTTTTATAGTAATCTAATGTAAATTTGACAATTTATACTTTAATCATAATTTAATACAAAGTGCTGTGCATATCCATTCAATAAATATGCAGCCAAACATAGAGAAAGAAAGATTTCACATGTAAACATGTATCATCACTTCAATGATGATTTATAATTTACCACATCTCAGTGAGTTACTCATGAATTACGTTCAATAAAAAGCTGTGTGTGTGTGTGTGTGTGTGTGTGTGTGTGTGTGTGTGTGTGTGGCAGCCTGTGCTGAACGAATCCATGTTCTTGTCAGTTCATGAGGAGGAGGTTCTATTCAGACACTACGAGAAGAGGCTGCTGGACTTCTGCAATGCGTTCAAGCCCCTGATGCCCAAATCTGTGGTGGTATGTCTTCTCTTTGAATTCCCCACCTTCACTACTCTATATTCTTATAATATAATTATATATATTCTACTCTGCCTGTACTTAAATGAAGCATGTGTGTGTCTCCTGTGCAGGGAACCGCCATCATGTACTACAGAAGATTCTACCTGAATAACTCCATCATGGAGTACCACCCCAGGATCATCATGTGAGTAGCACTGATCGTGGTGAGCAAGCGTTTTATAGGTTGATCAAAGGCTCCAAATATTTTGTAATATATCAGCCTTTTAACCCATAAAAACCTGATGCCATTTCACCTTAAAGTAAAATGATGGGGGATATTAAACCAACCAAAAAGACCACATAAAAAAGGTTTCTGAAAATGTATGTGAACTGAAAACTCCCAGTGTCAGATCTGATACTTATACGTCAGATTGAGCTTTTATGATACATTTATTCCTTATTTATACATGAACCACCTTGCCATTTTATGTTTTTTTGCTTCATAGCACATATTTCTCCTTTCCTCCACATATGTCATGATTCTAACTTTGCTAGATGTGTTTAACAAGGAATTATTTTCTTGAGTATTTCTATTTATTTCCTAAAGTTAGGAAAAAAGCAGTATGAGCAACAGAACAATTTAATTGGCAGCAACACCAGTGTCACCATGGGCCATTATGGGGTTAAATCGTCTCTTATAATGGATTGATTCAGAATAAATGACTGGAGTCACGACATACTATAGTATGACCTTTTTTGAGCGACATACTATAGTATGACGTTTTTTGAGCCACATACTATAGTATGACCTTTTTTGAGCGACATCGAATAGTATGACCTTTTTTGAGCGACATAGTATAATATGACCTTTTTTGAGCAACATACTATAGTATGACCTTTTTTGAGCGACATAGTATAATATGACCTTTTTTGAGCGACATACTATAGTATGACCTTTTTTGAGCGACATACTATAGTATGACCTTTTTTGAGCGACATACTATAGTATGACCTTTTTTGAGCGACATCGAATAGTATGACCTTTTTTGAGCGACATAGTATAATATGACCTTTTTTGAGCGACATAGTATAGTATGACCTTTTTTGAGCGACATCGAATAGTATGACCTTTTTTGAGCGACATAGTATAATATGACCTTTTTTGAGCAACATACTATAGTATGACCTTTTTTGAGCGACATAGTATAATATGACCTTTTTTGAGCGACATACTATAGTATGACCTTTTTTGAGCGACATACTATAGTATGACCTTTTTTGAGCGACATACTATAGTATGACCTTTTTTGAGCGACATCGAATAGTATGACCTTTTTTGAGCGACATAGTATAATATGACCTTTTTTGAGCGACATAGTATAGTATGACCTTTTTTGAGCGACATACTCTAATATAACCTTTTTTGAGCAACATAGTATAGTATGACCTTTTTTGAGCGACATAGTATAGTATGACCTTTTTTGAGCGACATAGTATAATATGACCTTTTTTGAGCGACATAGTATAGTATGACCTTTTTTGAGCGACATACTATAGTATGACCTTTTTTGGGCGACATACTATAGTATGACCTTTTTTGAGCGACATAGTATAATATGACCTTTTTTGAGCGACATAGTATAGTATGACCTTTTTTTGAGCGACATAGTATAATATGACCTTTTTTGAGGGACATAGTATAGTATGACCTTTTTTGAGTGACATAGTATAGTATGACCTTTTTTGAGCGACATAGTATAGTATGACCTTTTTTGAGCGACATAGTATAGTATGACCTTTTTTGAGTGACATACTATAGTATGACCTTTTTTGAGCGACATACTATAGTATGACCTTTTTTGAGCGACATAGTTTAATATGACCTTTTTTGGGCGACATAGTATAATATGACCTTTTTTTGAGCGACATAGTATAGTATGACCTTTTTTGAGCGACATACTATAGTATGACCTTTTTTGAGCGACATAGTTTAATATGACCTTTTTTGGGCGACATAGTATAATATGACCTTTTTTTGAGCGACATAGTATAGTATGACCTTTTTTGAGCGACATAGTATAATATGACCTTTTTTTGAGCGACATAGTATAATATGACCTTTTTTGAGCGACATAGTATAGTATGACCTTTTTTGAGCGACATAGTATAGTATGACCTTTTTTGAGTGACATACTATAGTATGACCTTTTTTGAGCGACATAGTTTAATATGACCTTTTTTGGGCGACATAGTATAGTATGACCTTTTTTGAGCGACATACTATAGTATGACCTTTTTTGAGCGACATAGTATAATATGACCTTTTTTGAGCGACATACTATAGTATGACCTTTTTTGAGCGACATACTATAGTATGACCTTTTTTGAGCGACATCGAATAGTATGACCTTTTTTGAGCGACATAGTATAATATGACCTTTTTTGAGCGACATAGTATAGTATGACCTTTTTTGAGCGACATAGTATAATATGACCTTTTTTGAGCGACATAGTATAGTATGACCTTTTTTGAGCGACATAGTATAATATGACCTTTTTTGAGCGACATAGTGTAGTATGACCTTTTTTGAGTGACATAGTATAATATGACCTTTTTTGAGCGACATACTATAGTATGACCTTTTTTGGGCGACATACTATAGTATGACCTTTTTTGAGCGACATAGTATAGTATGACCTTTTTTGAGCGACATACTATAGTATGACCATTTTTGAGCGACATAGTATAGTATGACCTTTTTTGAGCGACATAGAATAGTATGACCTTTTTTGTGCAACATAGTGTAGTATGACCTTTTTTGAGCGACATAGTATAATATGACCTTTTTTGGGCGACATAGTATAATATGACCTTTTTTTGAGCGACATAGTATAGTATGACCTTTTTTGAGCGACATAGTATAATATGACCTTTTTTGAGCGACATAGTATAGTATGACCTTTTTTTGAGCGACATAGTATAATATGACCTTTTTTGAGGGACATAGTATAGTATGACCTTTTTTGAGGGACATAGTATAGTATGACCTTTTTTGAGCGACATAGTATAGTATGACCTTTTTTGAGCGACATAGTATAGTATGACCTTTTTTGAGCGACATAGTATAGTATGACCTTTTTTGAGCGACATAGTATAATATGACCTTTTTTTGAGCGACATAGTATAGTATGACCTTTTTTGAGCGACATAGTATAATATGACCTTTTTTTGAGCGACATAGTATAATATGACCTTTTTTGAGCGACATAGTATAGTATGACCTTTTTTGAGCGACATAGTATAGTATGACCTTTTTTGAGTGACATACTATAGTATGACCTTTTTTGAGCGACATAGTTTAATATGACCTTTTTTGGGCGACATAGTATAGTATGACCTTTTTTGAGCGACATTGTATAATATGACCTTTTTTGAGCGACATAGTATAATATGACCTTTTTGAGCGACATAGTATAGTATGACCTTTTTTGAGCGACATAGTATAATATGACCTTTTTTGAGCGACATAGTGTAGTATGACATTTTTTGAGCGACATAGTATAATATGACCTTTTTTGAGCGACATAGTATGACCTTTTTTGAGCGACATAGTATAGTATGACCTTTTTTGAGCGACATACTATAGTATGACCTTTTTTGAGCAACATAGTATAGTATGACCTTTTTTGGGCGACATAGTATAGTATGACCTTTTTTGAGCGACATAGTATAATATGACCTTTTTTGAGCGACATAGTGTAGTATGACCTTTTTTGAGCGACATAGTATAATATGACCTTTTTTGAGCGACATACTATAGTATGACCTTTTTTGGGCGACATAGTATAGTATGACCTTTTTTGAGCGACATAGTATAATATGACCTTTTTTTGAGCGACATAGTATAATATGACCTTTTTTGAGCGACATAGTATAGTATGACCTTTTTTGAGCGACATAGTATAGTATGACCTTTTTTGAGTGACATACTATAGTATGACCTTTTTTGAGCGACATACTATAGTATGACCTTTTTTGAGCGACATAGTTTAATATGACCTTTTTTGGGCGACATAGTATAGTATGACCTTTTTTGAGCGACATAGTATAATATGACCTTTTTTGAGCGACATACTATAGTATGACCTTTTTTGAGCGACATAGTATAGTATGACCTTTTTTGAGCGACATAGTATAGTATGACCTTTTTTGAGCGACATACTATAGTATGACCTTTTTCTGAGCGACATCGAATAGTATGACCTTTTTTGAGCGACATAGTATAATATGACCTTTTTTGAGCGACATAGTATAATATGACCTTTTTTGAGCGACATAGTATAGTATGACCTTTTTTGAGCGACATAGTATAATATGACCTTTTTTGAGCGACATAGTGTAGTATGACCTTTTTTGAGCG
Source organism: Eupleurogrammus muticus (assembly GCA_036785175.1). Lineage (NCBI taxonomy): Eukaryota > Metazoa > Chordata > Actinopteri > Scombriformes > Trichiuridae > Eupleurogrammus > Eupleurogrammus muticus. The sequence continues at coordinate 26,257,075 of JAYKQN010000005.1, forward strand.
ACCATAGTATAATATGACCTTTTTTGAGCGACATACTATAGTATGACCTTTTTTGGGCGACATACTATAGTATGACCTTTTTTGAGCGACATAGTATAGTATGACCTTTTTTGAGCGACATACTATAGTATGACCATTTTTGAGCGACATAGTATAGTATGACCTTTTTTGAGCGACATAGAATAGTATGACCTTTTTTGTGCAACATAGTGTAGTATGACCTTTTTTGAGCGACATAGTATAATATGACCTTTTTTTGAGCGACATAGTATAGTATGACCTTTTTTGAGCGACATAGTATAATATGACCTTTTTTGAGCGACATAGTATAATATGACCTTTTTTTGAGCGACATAGTATAGTATGACCTTTTTTGAGCGACATAGTATAATATGACCTTTTTTTGAGCGACATAGTATAATATGACCTTTTTTGAGCGACATAGTATAGTATGACCTTTTTTGAGCGACATAGTATAGTATGACCTTTTTTGAGTGACATACTATAGTATGACCTTTTTTGAGCGACATAGTTTAATATGACCTTTTTTGGGCGACATAGTATAGTATGACCTTTTTTGAGCGACATTGTATAATATGACCTTTTTTGAGCGACATAGTATAATATGACCTTTTTGAGCGACATAGTATAGTATGACCTTTTTTGAGCGACATAGTATAATATGACCTTTTTTGAGCGACATAGTGTAGTATGACATTTTTTGAGCGACATAGTATAATATGACCTTTTTTGAGCGACATAGTATGACCTTTTTTGAGCGACATAGTATAGTATGACCTTTTTTGAGCGACATACTATAGTATGACCTTTTTTGAGCAACATAGTATAGTATGACCTTTTTTGGGCGACATAGTATAGTATGACCTTTTTTGAGCGACATAGTATAATATGACCTTTTTTGAGCGACATAGTGTAGTATGACCTTTTTTGAGCGACATAGTATAATATGACCTTTTTTGAGCGACATACTATAGTATGACCTTTTTTGGGCGACATACTATAGTATGACCTTTTTTGAGCGACATAGTATAGTATGACCTTTTTTGAGCAACATAGTATAGTATGACCTTTTTTGAGCGACATAGTATAATATGACCTTTTTTGAGCGACATACTATAGTATGACCTTTTTTGGGCGACATACTATAGTATGACCTTTTTTGAGCGACATACTATAGTATGACCTTTTTTGAGCGACATAGTATAGTATGACCTTTTTTGAGCGACATAGTATAGTATGACCTTTTTTGGGCGACATAGTATAGTATGACCTTTTTTGAGCAACATAGTATAGTATGACCTTTTTTGAGCGACATACTATAGTATGACCTTTTTTGAGCGACATAGTATAGTATGACCTTTTTTGAGCGACATAGTATAGTATGACCTTTTTTGGGCGACATAGTGTAGTATGACCTTTTTTGAGCGACATAGTATAGTATGACCTTTTTTGAGCTACATAGTCGAGTATGACCTTTTTTGAGCGACATAGTATAATATGACCTTTTTGAGCGACATAGTATAGTATGACCTTTTTTGAGCGACATAGTATAGTATGATCTTTTTTGAGCGACATAGTATAGTATGACCTCTTTTGAGCGACATAGTATAGTATGACCTTTTTTGAGCGACATAGTATAATATGACCTTTTTTGAGCGACATAGTATAATATGACCTTTTTTGGGCGACATACTATAGTATGACCTTTTTTGAGCGACATAGTATAGTATCACCTTTTTTGGGCGACATACTATAGTATGACCTTTTTTGAGCGACATAGTATAGTATGACCTTTTTTGGGCGACATAGTATAATATGACCTTTTTTGAGCGACATAGTATAATATGACCTTTTTTAGGCGACATAGTATAGTATGACTTTTTTTGAGCGACATAGTATAGTATGACCTTTTTTGAGCGACATAGTATAGTATGACCTTTTTTGAGCGACATAGTATAATATGACCTTTTTTGAGCGACATCTTATAGTTTGACCTTTTTTGGGCGACATAGTATAGTATGACCTTTTTTGAGCGACATACTATAGTATGACCTTTTTTGAGCGACATAGTATAATATGACCTTTTTTGGGCGACATACTATAGTATGACCTTTTTTGAGCGACATAGTATAGTATCACCTTTTTTGGGCGACATACTATAGTATGACCTTTTTTGAGCGACATAGTATAGTATGACCTTTTTTGGGCGACATAGTATAATATGACCTTTTTTGAGCGACATAGTATAATATGACCTTTTTTAGGCGACATAGTATAATATGACCTTTTTTAGGCGACATAGTATAGTATGACTTTTTTTGAGCGACATAGTATAGTATGACCTTTTTTGGGCGACATAGTATAGTATGACTTTTTTTGAGCGACATAGTATAGTATGACCTTTTTTGAGCGACATAGTATAATATGACCTTTTTTGAGCGACATCTTATAGTTTGACCTTTTTTGGGCGACATAGTATTAGGCGACATAGTTTATGCTCTATATAATTTCTAATGCAGATATTTAAAATGTAAAAATCGCATGGTTTAATTGGTGAAACCTATTCTGTCCAACCCATCTTTTTTCAATCTCCAGGCTGACATGTGCCTACCTGTCCTGTAAAGTGGATGAGTTCAACGTATCCAGCACCCAGTTTGTGGGCAACCTTCTGCAGGAGACCCCCGCGGGTCAGGAGCGGGTGCTGGAGCAGATCCTGGAGTATGAGCTGCTGCTGATCCAGCAGCTCAACTTCCACCTGGTGGTCCACAACCCGTACCGACCCATGGAGGGGCTGCTCATCGACATCAAGGTGCGGGGGGGGGGGATTTGTAGGTTTTAGGTGTAGGAATCCGTGTCAACATGTAGCCACATACCACACAAAGCTTTTATATAGTGGCACTTTATGGCAAGGTGATAAGGTAATTCAGAGTGTTTTACATAAAACAGTTAAAGCATAAAGATAATATTTAAAACAGTTGATTAAAAGGGGAAAAATCAATATAAACCTGTTAATTACAAGGTAATAACCTGTTAATTGGTTACATCTGACCGTGTATGTTATATTTACTCCCCAACAGAATATGTATACATATAAAAATCACGTGTCGTCATGGCAACCTGAGTGATGCAAATGCAAAAAGGATTCAACACCTTGCCCCTCTGAATAATACAGAAATTCATAAAAGCTGCACAATTAAATTATTCCAAACTCAAAAATGACTATAAAATGCATTTATTGGTTCATTTGGGAAATTATCTGTATAATAATAATGCAATAATAATGTAGTGAAAGCATGGTCTAAATTAATTTACACCCCAAAGTTTGACACTTTTTATTACCCTATGGTGCCAACTTGCAGTATTACACAGCTAAATGTATTTTATTCCATTCCAACTGTAAAGCCCAATAAGGTGAATATGTGAATTTGTGACTTAGACTACACAATCAAATCCATTAAAATGCACGTTTTCACTGTCTATGGAATTTTCGGTGTTGGGAAAAACTGTGTGAAAAGTGTTGTCTGCACGTTCTGCAGTTTCACATCAGCATCACCTTTTGATCCACCCCCCCCCTCAGACCAGGTACCCCGCCCTGGAGAACCCAGAGTCCCTGAGGAAGCACGCCGACGACTTCCTGACCCAGGCGGCCATGACGGACGCGGGGCTGCTGTTCCCGCCCTCCCAGATCGCCCTGACCGCCATCCTGAGCAGCGCCGCGAGAGCCGGGCTCGGCATGGAGAGGTGGATCACTGAATGATCTGATGATGAATGGAGGCTTGGAAGAACACGATTAGGAGAAAAATCCACTTTATTTTCTAAATGCACGTTTGCTGTAGTTCCTCAGATTTATCATGTTGTCTGTCTGCCATGTATTTTTGAGATTTAAAGTAAACGGTCATGATTTTATTTATTTTTAGAATAATTATAGGACTCTTTTTCTGTTTTTCTTCTAACACTTAGCTACCTGACGGAATGCTTGGCGCTGAAGGACAAAGACGCCATGTCAAAGACCTATGACTCCATGAGAAGTGAGTAAACCTGCACATTTTATTTCCACCACAAGGTGGAGACATTCTGAAACTTTTTTCTTCCTCCCGACCATCCAGGGATGAAAACCCTCCTGAAGAGGTACGCGCTTCCCAAACCAGACGAGGTGAACGTTTACAAACAGAAGCTGGAGAGAATCCACGCCGAGTTCGGCTCAACTTCCAGCAAGTAAGGAGACGACGCGTCGCCCTGCAGCCGCGAGCGTGTTGTTGTTTGACTCGATGAACTCACACTGTAGGATATCATCACCCTATTAAATAATGGCCTATGTGTTTTTTTTTTTTTTTCAAGTTTTTGGGAAACACCCCAAAAAGCCTTTATCAAATGCAAAGATAATTATATTTAAGGCCTCTACAGTGGATGACTGGACATACATAGAACGTCATGTGTCACTTGTATAAAATTAAAAATAAATTGACATTAGGTCAATTTCTGAACATCAAGAGGCAACTTTAAACTGTTCTTCTACACCATAGTGAGAACTCTAAATTTATTTTACTCTGAATTTAATCAAACAAATATCAAATCATATTTAAACATCCAGTTTTGGTGACTTTTAGAAACCTGAGATATGCAATTTTTTAATGAAGTGATGAAAGTTAACAGGCATCTACATGTTTAATGGACTGATTTTTTTTATCCTGGTTTTGCAAAAACTTTGACAAGCAGAAAAACAACAACTTTTTTTAACCTTTTACCAGACGTGGCATCAAGAGATGATTTAGGCCAAAAACTCACTTTTGCCAAACTGCATTGGGACATTATTTTAATAGAGTGATGAGATTGGTTCTTGTAGGTTTAATATGTATTGATCCATCACACACACACACACACGCATAAATAACTCCATCTTTCTGTTGTACGTAGTAACAGTTTTATTTTTAGCCAGGTTGTCGTATCTAAGATGCAAAAGGTTTTCAAGGTTCAGTATCAGGTAGAAAAATAAAAAGGAACACATCGTCAGCTGTATGAAATACAGAAAAGGAAGTACAACAGCACGCCACATTCCTATCACATCATCCATACCACGTAGCGGGGGCTGACGTCGGGAACGCCGACGTTCCCAAATCATCGTTATCAGCCGCTCGTTGTCTGGCAACACTTGGTGAGGTCGGTGAGGTCCGTGGTATCTTTTAAGTGCAACTACAGTAAACAGTTCGGTAAACTTTTTTTTTTTTCTTTTTTACGAGCGATGGCAGGCACAGATTTCAGAATCAGGAGGAGGAGGAGGCCGAAGCCTTTAAATATGACGTCTTGAGTCGATAAATCTGTGCGTGGCGTAACGAATCTACATGAAAAACAGTCGGTGTGGAGGCGTGAAGGCAAGAGAGAGACTGCATATGCATGAAAAAAAAGCTTTCACTCATCACCAGGCTTAGCGCGACGTCTGTTAAGAGCAGCGTATGCAGGATGTAGGCCCACACGTTATAGCAGGTTCCATTCAGGGTTAACACATGCACAGGACAGGTTACAGATATCCGCTATTTAGACTATCTCTCAGTTCTGTTCAGCTATAATCATACACAAACACCTTTTTTTTTTATTTCTATACAAGCCTAAGTTTATAATACCAACAAACAAAGCAGCATAGTAAAAAAAAAAAAGCAACAAGTGGTTCCAGTACTGTGTGAATCCTTTAAAAAATCATCTGACCTGTGTGTGTTTGTGTGTAGAAAGGGAGTTAAGGCTTGTCGTCTTGGAGAGAGGTGCTATGTTAAAATTCCCTGATGACAGCAGATATATAACGCTACTTCAATGCTTTGGATTGCCCCCCCCCCTCCTTCTCCCCGTCTTGAGTTTTATTGAGAAGTATATAAAGGAGAGGGGCTCATGAAGGCGTTCCCATCTGTCCAGCTCCAAACATCCGCGGCGTGCCGGAAGAAAAAGATGTTGGTTTATCTCAGGTCCATCTTCATAGAAATCGTCTCTTCAAGGTCTTGAAAATCGGGTTCAACACACAGTCTAATAATGTCTGAAGCAGAAAGGGGCTTTGGAAGGACAGTACTCAGATATGCAGCAGAGTGTTTTTGTCCCCCCCCCCCCCAGTGGAGAACGGCCTGTATTGCATTTGTACTGCCAGGAAATCTAGGCCACATGCTAATAAATACGAACTGGCGAGACGAGGCCTTTTCGCTTTGGCTGCGTCTTGTGTGGTCCGACCCACCAACACAACTTTACATTACCTGGATGGCAGCAGCCAGTGACATGATGGTGCACTCTGTCCTGTAAGATAAAGCGGGACAGGTTTGTGAGAGGCACATGCATGTCAATTTTAGCGTGTATTTGGGGGGAAAAAAATGAAGGAAATGGAAAAAAACTCACAGCAACACTACCAGTCCACCAATTCTTGTTCACACATGGTCTAGTCCACATGAAGGATGAGGAGGCAGGAAACTACGGCTACTAATGGGGAACATGAAGGTGTGGTGGAAGCTACGTCACGTTCTTCACCGAGCGCCTTAAATTGATTCACCTTCATTTGCTCTGTTACAGCAAACGGAAGAGAGGATACGAGGAGGACGGCCACGTGGCTAAAGAACCGCGAATGGCGGAAGAGGTGAGACGATATTCTGTGACACCCGAGCAAATAAATAAATCTACTGTTTTTCCTTCCTGTTTCGATTAAATAGGTTTGTTTCATTGCAGGAATGGACTGACGAAGACCTGCTATGAGCGTTTTAACTTGAATATTGAACTGTCAAGTTCACGACACACATGATAAAGTTTAAGTGGAACATTAACTTTTCTATTGCCTTTGTGATCAATATGAGATTTTCATTTGTTCAGCAGTAAGAATAAAAGATATTTTTCTACATATTCTCTCAGTGTTTCTGTGCGCGCCGCCGTGCACATAAATTTCTCCACAATGAACGACTCCATTATCTACTTTACAAAAAACTGTTTAATAAGTGCATGCATGTCTGATACAGTCTGTACTATTTCAAAAAAAATCTGCTGTAAACACTTTTCATTTTACTTGGTTTTCTCTGATTATGTGTCTTGTCTGGCATTGCGAAGTTTGAGGAAAAAAAAATAAAAGACTTAAACCAAATAATCAAAAAAAAAAAAAATAGCTGATACAATCGGAGGAAAAAAAGAATTCAGCTCATCTCACTTATATACTCATGATTCCAGCAAGAGAATTTATTCTTAATATAAAATAACCATACTTTTCTGAAAGACTTTGTTCCGATCTAGAAAACAAAGAGGAAAAAAAAACAACAAAAAAGGCACAAATAAACAGAATGCTAGTTTCAGCACTTTTTTTTTTGCGGATATTGTCACAAACTTAAAATAAATCAGTCACTAATTACAGTATAAAAAGCATTATCGCTCATAATCCAGTTACAAGAAAAACAGGGGGGAGAAGAGAGAACTAACTCCTTCATGTCAGTTTCCTCAGGAAGGGGCAGAAGGGGAAGAAGGGGGGGGCACTTTGGCAACCTGTGCTATTAAACAAAAAAAACGGGTACAAAGAAACCTCATTTTTTGAAATCTTAATATTTGGCCCTCGTGATGAAGGAAATGACATTTACCCAAGTCAGAATCATGGACACAGTTTATGAGGTGGGGGGGAAAATATATTTTTTTTCCTGTGCATTTAGCTCTGTCTGTTCTTTTTAAGTACTGCGTCGGTTGTTGTACTCGGCTGTCGTTGCATAGCTCTCTGGTGGAGAATGGGACAGGATGGCGGGTGGTTGGGGATGGACACGGACTAATCGGAGGAGGACATGATGACGGGCGGCGTTGGCGGTGGTGGTGGTGGTGGTGGTGGTGGTGGAGGGGGTTGCCAAGGTGATGAGGGGTAGAGCATGCTAGGTCTTTCTCTGCGCTTCACCCCGATGGAGGAGACTCGACGGAAGGATGGGGAGGTGGTGGCGAGGTGGGAGGAGGAGGAGGAGGAGGAGTGCAGTACTACCTGTTGCTGTTGGACATGGCATACTGAGCCTGCTTCTGTTGGAGGAGCTCTGTGATGGCCAGCAGCTTTTTCAACACATGCTGCATGGAAGAGGAGGAGGAGGAGAGGAAACACAAGATTAGATCAACCTCCTGAAAACAGATGCATGCTACCACCATTCTCTCTACCTCTCTCTTACCTGCTGCGCCCCCCTCTCGTTGCTCAGCGTCCGGAGCTCGTCCGAGTGTGTGGTGCAGACCTCGTGCAGCGCAGCCAGGTCCCGGGACATGTCTGTCCTAAAGTGCTCTGTGGTTTCAGGGAGTTCAGGGACATTCTACAGAAACACGGTAGTGATGGGACGAGCGACACTGGTGCATCAGCACTGTGCCGAGAGCTCAAGAGGGAAACCTCGTATCGGTGCGTGTATTGCTTTAAGAAAGAATCACGTGACCGATACAGGAACCGTATCGTTTGGATGTGCCGCGCCAAAGTGTGTTTATAAGGAAACAAACTGTATCAACATGTCGTGGGTTTGTCGGATGGAGTTTTGCTTGATTATGGATCGTTCTAGGAAGTTTTCCCCGGTGTGGAATAATTTTGATCTCGTGACGCCAAACAAGATAAATCTTTTTCTCCTTTATATACTATTTTTTACGGTGGCGCATTGCACTCACTTTATTTATTTAGTTATCATGTACTTACGAGATCCTGAATGCAATGTTCTGGTAAGAGGTTTGAATTGTTTTCAGATAAATTAACTTTTTATGTTATTGTAGGTGAAGTGTCGGCTCTGCTCTACAGAGCTATCTTATATCAATAAGAGCACTTCATCAATGCCGAGGCATTATAGAGCTCGGCATGGCAATGAAGAATTGGCAGATACTCGTGAGAGTACCCCAGGTATGTTGAAAGTCTCTCTAAAAATTGTGCATGCAAACAGACAGGCTCCAGGCCTGGTATCGAACCTCCAACCCTCTTGCTGTGAGGCGACAGTGCTAACCACTACACCACCACGTCATCTTATGTCTATTTGATATTGTTTGTAAAAATTATAGTCCTTTTATTAAGCTTTTGCCAAAATAGTTCCTCTTGGCTTGCAGTTCCTAACAAGCAAGCAGTGGATGAGGCAGTGGTCAATATGATCATCAAAGACTGTCAGCCACTCAGCTTTGTTGAAAATGAGGGATTCAGGGAGCTCCTGAAGCTTATTCTACCCTCGTATGTTCTACCAAGCAGGAAGGTATGTTTAAGAATTTTTATTATATGTTTGTACTAACTATATAACTATATTTTATTGGTATACCCACATCTTCATCAACTTGCACTTAAAACTCTCTGCTCACCATCATCGTCTGTACCATGCGAAAGAGTATTTTCCAAGGCTGGGGAGCTGGTGTGTAAGAGGAGAAATCGCCTTGGAGCAAAGACCAAAAACTTTTGTTTCTCAATAAAAATTCATGAACTAATCATTTTTTTGTCTTTTATTTCATATGATTTAACAGTTAAGTTGACAAATGTGCACATAAGTTAAAAAATTGTAACTCTGAATTTTTACTCTAATTTGCTAGATTTTACATACCAACTCAGTTTTAGCATTTACACGAACAACGAATTTCTTTACCTGCAATGATTTTATAACTACTGCAGGGGTCACTATTGGGTGACCAACACAGTATCAATACAGTGCCGACACAGTTTGTTTAGTGTGTCAATACACTCCTTGAGGTATCATCGTCCCATCACTAAAACACGGTACATAGTTAGATCTGTACATGAACTGGTCATACAAAAGAATTTGAAAATTACGTTTCCTGCTTTTCCCATGCAGACATACTTAGGATACACCGTATTTTCACAACTATAAGGCGCACATAAAAGGAAGCTCATGGCTGTGGTGTTCATTACTTTCCCACTGTACATTAAGGTTATGTTGTTATAGCAACCTCAGCCATGTAGATTCAGAGTTCATCTGCATTATTATGTACAGTAACAGTAATTTACCGTATTTTCAGGACTATAAGGCGCACATCAAAGTCTTATTTTTTTTATTTTATTTCAAAATGTGCGGTGCGCCCTATGTATGTTGTTGTTGTTGTAAGGCAGACGTAATAGAGAACATGAGAATGTTAAAGGGGGAAGTGTGGGCGAGGATTGTATTGGAAAGAACGGGGATGTGCGTTATGCAGAACATCGTTGTTTTAACAACCTGAAAATGGTAAAGAGACACGCTGATAAAGCACAGTTTAAACTGAAGGAAATCAGCTACACGGAGGAACATGGAAATAGAGCAGCCATGTGAGAATTTAAGATTAGTGAATCGATTCACAAGTGGTGGAAGCTGGAAAACGAGCTCAGACGGATAGTTTCACTAAGAGTAGAAGGCAGAGCTTGGGCTGACACGTCTGCTGGAAGTGTTGTTTGAGCTTTTGCTAAAGCCAGCATCATTTAGAGGAAAGTGACTCTGATGGTGAAGAAAGTGAAGCTGGCATGTTTGATGGAGATTTAGCTGCTGTTGGAATCAGAAACAGAGGATGAGGACTTTGATGGTTTGATTGATGACATTACCCCGCTCTATTTTAAAATACACACACTTGTGTGCTTGTTTTATCTGTGTGTTTTACCATAAAAAATGTTAGTACTTTGTAATCAATACAATAAAGAAAGCACAACTAAACTCAGTTTAGCTCCCTCTCTATTTCTGTATATAAACCCTCCCCTATAGTTAGGTGCTTTATGTGTGTGTTAAATACAGTAATGACACACAGAACTGAGACTGAGCCTTTTAGTACGGTGCCCTATGGTCGTGAAAATACAGTAGCCATAACAGACGATAGGACCTATAGACATTAGAGAACAAGGACTAGACAAGTTCTGCATGGCAAAATATAAAATTGAAGAGGCAAAAAGAAAATTCCTCACCCCCAACTCATCCAGAAACATGATCATCCTATGTTTGTTGTTTTTGATAAAAGGGTTCACACCCTCCATGTAGGGCTCCTGTTTGCAGATACAAGAAAGAAACGTCAGTCACATGACTCCACAACGCAGAGAAAACAAATGAAACATTCTCTACCAGAACTATTTATTCCTGAATGCAACTGATTGACAGATTTCTACACATCATCTCCAAGTACAAACAACTGGCCTTAGATGCTGAATAAATAGGATTATATTATTGTTCCCCCCATGATTTTTTGTTTCCTATATAAATGGGAGCCAAAATTAGTTGAAAAACAAAATAAACACAGCCATAAAGATTTCCATATAACTACTTTCTGGTGCAATTTAAAGATATCGCTGCATTTTCCAATTAACTTCGATGCAAATATTTGCAGAACATTTTGAAACTCAGATTTTTTGATTTCTCTCTATACTTTTACTATCCTATAGTTTTCTTTCTGGGTTTAAAGCAGATGTTTTGTACCTTAGCGCCAAATTCAACCAGGTTTGCCAGGTTCTGCACAGATTTGGCCACCAGTGTGAGGGTCCTGCCTGCCGTTGACGATGGAGGGTCTGTGAGAGAGTATGATGGGAAACACACAGATTATAATAAGCAAGCAGCAAACAGAATTATTGTTTGGTGAGTGTTTTTTAAATGAGGGCTCACCAGTGATGATGTGGAAATTCCTGGGGTTGAGGATGGCCGGCCCGATCAGTCTGAGAAAGACGAAACCGCTGGAAGAGGAACAGACGAGTCGGGTTAAGACTTTTAAAAAAAGAACATTGAGTCACGCGCTCAAGAGTAAAGTGTAATCACCGACACACCTCACGACTCTCGTGCGCATGGTGGTGTTGGTGGACCACTTCTGCTGCACAGACTTCTGCAGACAGCCGTAGATGAACCTCAGCGTCCTGGAACAGAACGGAGACACTGACTTTTCAAGCATATGTGGATTTTTGCATTTGAGAGAAGCATTTCTGAGAAGCACCAATTTCAGATGATGCTGTGTGAGAAATGCATGAGGTCGTTCTTACGGCGGAAGGATCTCAGCAGCCATGAAGATCTTCTCCACCAGTTCAGACAGGATGTTGAGCAGATGAGCCAGGTTCAGGTTCACATCCTCATTCTTTTCCAGTTTTGAAGGGTTCAACTAAAAAAAAAAAAAAACGAGGAGAGAGACAGAAAACATGACACAAATGGAGATGAGCTCATTGGAATTCACTCTCACTGCTTCTGTTACAGCAATTGATGCAACAAAAAAAGCTGCATATATGACACTATTAATGCAAATAGAGAGAATCCTGTTGATGTATTTCTCAGTAATTCCTCTCCTCATCAGTGAAGTAGGTTTTCACTCTCAGACATAGAAGCTCAGATTTGTACTCCACTTGATTGTTATTGCCTCATTTCTTTCTTTTTGTTCTTCGACCCCAGAGTTAAATAAGCAGATAACCAGAGCAGCTGATGTGACCTTGATGTCGTGTATCTATAACGCCCTATTGACGGGTATTGCTGTTTGTTTGCTAGTTTTAAATATCTTTACCTCACAGGACTGTTTGCTCTCCATGATCTTGAGGATGGTGTCTTTCAGAGCGTGGTGGACAAAGGGCGTAGCCGTGGCCTTCATGTACTGCTCCATCAGCGTGCTGGCCAGCGTGGTGGCTCTGAACAATGTCGTGGCCTCGTCTGGTAACACAGGAACAAGCAGAGAAAGTTACCCTGCTGTGTAGGAGCATGGTTCCGTTTAATTCCTACCTCTACTGTGGGTGCAGGTTTTTGTTCCAACCAAGCAGTAACACACCTGATTCTAGTAATTAACCACTAGAGCCCTTACTAAGGAGCTTTTATCACTTTGGTGACCCCTGGTTTAGCACATTACTAATTGGAACGTTAATATAAAAATGGACAAAACCACATTATAAAGATGTTTCTATCAAATTCATTATAAAATATGCATGAAGATTTAAGATATCTGAATCCAAGCTACGTAAGGTAAATTTTTATAATTTTGTCTATGACAGGGGTCACCCACCCTGGTCCTGGAGGACTACTGTGGATCCAGGTCTTTGTTCCAACCAAGCAGTAACACAGCTCATTCTACTAATAAAGGTCCTTAGCATACTCATCTAGGATATACAGTATATATATGTTGGAAAACAGAAATAGCAGGTAAACTTACTGTTATCTAGTTTTACTTTGTTTTTAATAATGTAATTTAATAGGTCTGCTAATAAATGTTCACTTTTTGTTTTGTTTTCCTCCACTCGTCACTTTCCTCTAAACACACACCCTGCACCTTAAGTATGCATTAGCTATGTATGTGTACATGTGTGTATGTGCGTATATATATGTAAATATGTAAATATGTGTGTACGTGCATGTATGTATGTATATATGCTTTCCTTATGCATACCTTTTTCTGGCTATTTATTAGTATATTCCCCCCCCCCCCAATTCTAAATATGTCCATAATGCATACTGTGTATGTTGATCAACAAATTCTTTGAATTTTGTATATAGTGTTGTGTATTCTTTATTTTTTATAGCCTTTAATTTCTTTATTTTTTCTTTTTCTTTTTCTTTACTCTTACTCTCTCACACCTGTGCTTAGCTGCAGTAACAATCTAATTTTCCCGTTGTGGGATCAATAAAGTCCTATTTTATCTTATCTAACCTCTAAATCCATAATTAGTTTATAGCCGAGTCCCTTACAAGAAACAACAGGAATCTAGAAAACTTCCATTTGCACTTATGATTAACTAGGTTTTGATTTCATAGTCAAGCTTGGTTGAATTTTGGCAAAAAATATGAACTGATTTCAAGTCTCGGAAACAGATTGTTCTAAACCAGAGCGAGTCAACCTTGGTGGCGCCAGGATTTAGTTCCTACCAAGGAGCATCACACCTGATGCTACTGATGAAGGTCCTTAGCGAGAGCTTTAATGGTTAATTAGTAGAATCAGGTGTGTTTCTGCTTGGTTGGATTGGTGACCCCTGCTCTAAAACATGCTTTCAACTTGCTTGTTTTCCTATGTATGTGTTTGTGTGTTTTTTTACCCTCCATGCTGATCTCTCTGTCGTTGAGTGTCCTGAGTAGCGATGCTTCGGCCTTTTCGTGTCTGAAGATCCGCAGGAGGAGGCTGGCCAGTAAAGTCCGGTCCTGACCGCACACGTGGGCCAGACCGTAGATGACGTGGAAGTCTTTCTGCAAGATCATCTGCAGGGAAAAAAAACGGCGTTAAGTATGAATTTGATCGACACTACAATCAAAAGCAACTTCCCGGTGGATCGGACCTCCTTAAACTCGCTGTACTCCTCCTCGGGCATGATCTTCTCCATGGAGTAGCGGGCGCGGACGCGTAAGGAGCCCGGCTCGATGCCCTTCAGGGGCACGTGGGAGCTGAGCGGGAACCACTCGTCAATCATCTGACCCTTCTGCAGACGGTTGAGCTGGCAGCGCATGAACACTGAGGGGGGGAGAGAGAGACGAGGAAAACAAAGAATGTACAGCCACTCCTATGAGAGAGAGATCAGAATCCGTATTATTTAGACAGTAGAGGTACTTACAGATGTCACTTTCTTTGCTCTTTTTTGTTTTGTTGCTCAGGCTGATTTCAAATCTGTTGATTTCACTCGACAGGTCACTGAAAGAGAAGAAATACACGTTTTTACCTCCGTGAACTAAAGTGGAATACTGTATTTTCACAACTATAAGGTGCATAATAAAGTCTTAGATTTTCTATGCATGTTGTTGTAAGGCAGACGTAGTAGAGAACATAATGAGAACGTTAAAGGGGGAAGTGTGGGCATGGATTGTAGATAAAATAACGGGGATGTGCGTTATGCAGAACATCGTTGTTTTAACAACCTGAAAATGGTAAAGAGACACGCTGATAAAGCACAGTTTAAACTGAAGGAAATCAGCTACACAGCTGAGTTTAGGACATAAGACAGGTGGTACGAGTTGGAGGAAAGACTGGATCAGTGGATCACAGAGCAGAGACTGGATCAGTGGATCACAGAGCAGAGACTGGATCAGTGGATCACAGAGCAAAGGCTGGATCAGTGGATCACAGAGCAGAGACTGGATCGGTGGATCACAGAGCAGAGACTGGATCAGTGGATCACAGAGCAAAGGCTGGATCAGTGGATCACAGAGCAGAGACTGGATCAGTGGATCACAGAGCAAATAACAAGTGGGAGAAGCGTTCTGATGGTCACCATTCACTAAAAGCAGTAAAGCAGCAGAAGAAATGAAAATTGAACATTTCCGTCTTGGTGCTTTTGTTTCGGTGCCATTTCTCCATCCAGACCAGGACTACGGTAGCGCAGCAACTTCCAGCGGATTATAACGCATCATTTAGAGGAAAGTGACTCTGATGGTGAAGAAAGTGAAGCTGGCATGTTTGATGGAGATTTAGCTGCTGTTGGAATCAGAAACAGAGGATGAGGACTTTGATGGTTTGATTGATGACATTACCCCGCTGTATTTTTAAATACACACACTTGTGTGCTTGTTTTATCTGTGTGTTTTACCATGATTAAACAATGTTAGTACTTTGTAATCAATACTTAAATAAAGCACAACCAAACTCAGTTAGCTCCTGCTCTATTTGTGTGTATGAATCTATTTGTATATATCTATGTGTGTATATAAACCCTCCCCTATAGTTAGGTGTTTTATGTGTGTGTTAAATACAGTAATGACACACAGAACTGAGCCTTTTAGTACAGTGCCTTATGGTCGTGAACATACAAAACACATTAAGGAGAGGGAGGAAGAATAATTGTTAACTCACTCAAAAATGAACTCCTCAGTGAAGACGGGGTTCTGACCCTCCCTGGGGTGCGTCTTAGCCACCTGGACGCTGTTCAGGTAGATGTTACAGTAGGGCTGTGTGAAATACTTGACCGGCAGCTTGTGGGCCTCCTCCACGTACAACACCAGGCTGCTCACCTGGGAGATAAAAAAAAAATATGAAGGGATGTGTTAAAACAATGCTCTGTACAAAAACTTTTGAAATGTCACAAAAAAGAAAATGCAAATTAGCATTTTTTTGTGCATCAACTGGTCTAGAGCAAAAAAAAAAACTAGACGCAAAGTGTAGTTTTGTCAGAAGATGGCAGTATAGCTTAAAAAATTGTAATTGTTCTTTCATATCAGCTTTTATTAAGCATAGTTCATGCAAACAAAGACATGCACATGATGGAAATATCCACCAAGATGGTGAAAGTGAAAAAAGCTGATCAGTCATATGACTTTAATATCAAAACTTCTGCAAGAAAGTTATTTCAGTTGCACATTTAGTACATTCACTTTTATTCTAGAATGGCAAAAAAAAACTTGTCATTAACATTTTCTGTTCCACTATGTTAGGCTGGTGTTACATGTACCTGTCTGAGCCTCTTGTTTGAGGTGGGCTGAGTGGTTTTCCTTAGGTTACTGCAGAAAGTCTGAAGGCATTTCATCCAATCCTAGGGAAAGAACAATGAGCAGGGTCAGACCATTTGGATTAATCAGATGTTTGATTAGCTCGTTAACACTGACGGATGCTCGGTTTACCTGCGCCTGCTCTGCAACCTCCCCAGCAAAGTAGAAAATGTACTGCTCCTCACTAAAGTGCTGGACAACAATCTGGAAACAGTTTGGCCTGAAAAGATTTTAAAAAATTAATAAACGATGAGAATCATTTTTATTACTTTGCACTAAATCAGTGCTTCTCAATTTTTTTCTGTCACACCCCTATGGAAGAAGAAAACATCTGGCCCCCCCGCGTGACTATAAATAGAATCATTTGTCTATAAAATTGTTATAAGTACCTTTGCATAACACTGTGTCCTTATTAACGTATAAGAGAACAAAAAAGAAAGAAATATGGACCAACCTACAACAAAGAATAGCTTTATTAACTAACAGAAAAGATTTAAAGTGCATCTGAAATTAAAAAATAAAATTAAATCCTTAAACATGTTTTGACTGACCATGTCAAACCATATGATACTGAAAAATAAAACTACATAAATGGTCTTATCAGTGATTGTGGTGTAATGTCTTTAATTTCTTTGTCTCCAACATTTCAGACTCAGTAACACACCGGTCTTTCACAGTGAACCAAGCGCTACAGACGCTTCGTCATATTTCCTCGTCTTAGCTTTGGGAGACTTTCGTTTGTCTCTTTATCTCCGTCTCTCTCCGCCTGTCTTCTCATCCCTGTTAAATATGTTTTCATGGTGTCACTTGGTGTCTACACTTCATACTCATACTCTGTGCTGTATGCTCCCTGTGAACACTCTGCTGACCCCTAATGTAGTGGAGGTGCAATTGCACTTTGTTCTAAGACAGTAAAATAAATAAAAATAAAAAAATAAAAAAGCATGTTCCCTGAGGTCAATCGCCCCTTGATGGAGCTGTGCACCCAACACTATTTCAACGTCTCACCTGCCAAACAGACTGTCGTGCACGCCGTACACGGAGCACACACTCAGGTCGATCAGCCCTTTGGGTTTGGTGGCTCTTTTCTCACTCTCGAAGTAGATGAGCTGGGCATCGTTACCCTCCAGGATGAAGTACAGGTTCTTCCACCGTTTACCTTTGCCTGAAGGTGAGGAGAGGCAAAAAAAAAACTGTTATAACAAGGTTGGTACTGACTAATAGAGCTGGGATATATTATTCATGATATTTAAAAAAAAGAAGTGTTGGAAACACACCTTTGTTGAACAGGATGTAGCCTTTCTTGACAATGTTTTTGTAGAAAGCATCTTTTGTTTTCCGTCTGATAGTGTTATAAATTTCTCTCCCGTCTACCGTGTCAGTAATTACTTGTTCCTGGTGCTGAAAGTAAAAATAAATAAATAAATAAATAAATAAATCACACCATTACACACAGACATGGGTACAATCAATTCCATTCAAACAGACAGCGTTTTTAAATATATATATGTTGCCCCCAGAGAAATGATCCTTATTAGGAGAAAAGGAAACAGCCATATCTAAATTTACAGTTCAGTAACACTGGTGTCAATATTTATATAGTTTGCATGGCAGCAAAAATATGGACCAATGTAAGGAGTAAAAACATGTTTAATTTACCAAGTCCATTTGTGGTTAGTCTGAGTTAAATGTAAAAGTAAATGTGCACAAATTTGCCTAACTCTAACGATGCCTTAGGGACCTAAAAGCTCCTAGAATTAGGTTATTGTCCACAGTTCAAACCACAAGTCCTGTATTATAAATATAGAAAACCATACTAACCATTATGACCCTTTTAGATTCCATTGAAACGCATTAAAAACACATTTTTAACCCTATAGCTGATGCAGCTTCAGTCATGCTTTCTATTTTTTTTTTTTTATAAGGCTTTTAAACTGAAACGCAGGCTTCAAAATTGTAGTTTCTACTATTTTCCAGCTGCACGAGAGCAGGTAAAAAAAATGAATGTTTAACTTTTTTTAACTAAAAAGTAGAAAATTGTTTTAACATAATATTTTATGCCAAGTGATATAGGGATTAGTGTATTTTTTAGTGTATACTTGTACCCACCTGCACCGATACTGGTTCTTTCAGGTTGTAGCCCTCAACAATCTGCTCTTTCTTGTAATGGTCGATAATGTCATCAACACTGCCAGAGAGAAAGAGAGTAGTTTTTTGTAGATGCTAGATTCACATTTAATTTGTGTTTTTTTTAGTCTTAATGCAGATCGACAACACATACCTGTTGTAGTACCTCCCCCCCATCATGTACTGATTGTTGGGGGTGGGGGAGATCTTAAACCTTTGGATGTTTTCATTGGTACGAAAAAAGAGGGAGTAGTCCCCGGGTGTGTTGTCTGATGGCCGGACTAGAAAGCTGCACACCTGGCCAACTACAGAGGAGAGGAGGCATAGGTTTTAATGTGTAGCAGTATCTCACATAATCAATAACTTCTAATGAAAAACCAGCATGACTGATACCTGTCATCAGCAGGTTGTAGGCCTCTTGCTTAGTGATCTTTCCGTGATACCAGCTGTGGGAGACACATGAAAAAAGACGATAAAATGAGTGCAATTAACCAACAACACTACCTCTCAACATAGAAATATATAATTACAGACGTCTCTGTTGCAGACTTTCAGTGGAGCCTGATGACTGATCTAGTGTTTGCACGATTAATCAATATTGTCTGCAAACATGTCAGATGTACTGAAAGAAAGGAGGGCATTAACGTGGCCATAAATAATGTATAAGGTCGGTTCTCTTCACAGAGAGGCCCGAAGGCTCTTTGGATCGCTCGCTGTTGTTTGTGTTTGCATTCCTGTCTTAAGTCAGACTTGAAGATTTGCCAGAAGCTGAAGGACATGATAGGTGAGGACTGGATAATGACTCATGCTGTTTACACAGCGCCGCCCGGGCCGCTCTGTTGTTAAAGCAAACACGAAAATACGGTCGTGTGCGCGGGACACTGACGTTCTGTCATTTAACGCCGCCCCAAACGGCCGATTTAATTCTAACAAAATCAAATCCAGTGCATTAAACTTACGCTTTTCCCTCATGTGGATCCTCTTCCCGTCCCTGGAAATCATCAGAAGGAGAAATTTGTCAATAGCATATATAATAGACAAATTTCTGCAACCAAATATGTCTATAGATGTTATACCCTGTAGTCGCATATTATATCATTCAAAAATTACGTTTTATGTTTTGATAAACATCTAAAGTAAACACCCCCCCCCCCCCTGTCCCATACTGTACTCACCACCTCCTCAACCAGATCCTCCACAATGAGGCCCTGCTCCTCCGTGCGAACATTGGTCACCCACATCCAGCCATCATCCAGTTCATTGTGAACAATAAACATGTCCCCTTTCAGGAAGCTGGGGACATAAAGCGAGTATTTAGAGTGGAGGGATAATGTTGCAACACCAGTAAAATCTGTATTTAAGCATGACTTATTTAATTGTTTTTTGTAACACCTCCTTGGGTCTTTTGTATTTGTAATGTCCACTATGAATAGGTTTTTATAGGTTTAATAACATTCCGGATGAAGAAACTGCCGAGTGTCTATATGTTGTGGTGTAAACTGTGATACCACTACACCACCAGCAGGTGTCTCCTCTGACCTGCACAACATTTCAAAGCGCATTTTTCATGCCTACTCATCCGAGCCTGTGGTTCGCTGCCAGACTTCGGGCTTGAGGTTTGACTTCAAGTCAGATGTTTATCAGATTAGGGTGAAAATCAAGGATGGATGGGATCATCAGTAAAAGGGTGCCCACTAGAGCCCAATGACAGAAACAAGACTGTTTTTTTATTAACAGGTCAGATGATGTGCTTTCCAGGCCTGTAACATGCCCCAACAAATCTGATGAAAACAAGGCTTCTCTATGGGAGCAATACAGTAAAATACTACATTATATACATACATATATACATACAACACTTACCTGATCTCATCAGTATCTGGCACTTTGGTGTATGGAAGTATGGCCCTGACTCTCCTCCGGTCTTCTACAGGCTGCAGAAACAGGCACATAAAAAGGATAAAAATCTCATTCTAAGCCATGACATCCGTGTTACATCCTCCTAATTATTCCACAAAATCATGTATTCTCCTAACTACAACCCCCTTTTGGTTAGACTTCACACCCAGCTACAAAAAAGAAGGTAATTAGCATTTGCTTGAGCTTTGCTTTAAACAGTTTTGAATACTGCCTGAAGGCAAAACAAAAGGGGAGAAGGAAGATGTGAACAATATATTATAGCTGCAGCATGAATAAGGTTTCTTTCAAGTTATTAAAGAATGTACATCCAGTGTTTTATCCTTGTTAAAACATCAGGCTAACATACTGTTGATTGTCACAGTTTTTGCATGCATGTGGCAGAGGCCTGAATTAGGTTTTGCTGGATCTCTGCTGAAAGCTACTTCTTATTCAATTCGGACTACTAATTCATTTAGTCGGGGTGATCCATATTTGAGAAGAAGAAGCTGAACATGTAATCACATTTTCAGAAGTTGCTAGAAAATGTTTTTTTTAGAGAGGAGCAAAATCGGCAGCAAATATTCTCCGCGGTTAAGCGAGAACATGCCTTCTGGTAATCACAGCCCCGTTGAAAAAGAAAAACCCGAAACAGGACACTTCTTCCAACAGTAATCGGACACACTATCCCTTCTGAGGTTCATCATTTATAATACAAAATGCAACTAATAGATAAATAAAGCAAATATCATCTAATCTCGTCTTTAAAACCTGTAGGGTAATGAAGCACAATTTAAAACACGTTGGATTTGACCTTCAATGCTTGGCATTTGTGTGTATATATATATATATATATATATATATATAGTATGTCTATACTACAAACGCATTAGGTCAGTCTCACCTCTGGGGGCGCCACCGGCGATAGCAGTTTTTCTCCTTTTAGCAGGCAAGACACGTAGCTGTAGTAACCAATCAGGTCTGATAGGGAGGAGAACCGCCGCCCACCAATGTAATAGTCCCCACACATGGCGATTATCCTGTCAAGAGAGAGCACAAAACAATGATAAGACACAAATATCATTGTTTGGAAAAAAAGGAATTACTCATGTATTTGCCATTGAAATTATCCATTTGTATCACAGTTGCATTAAATCAGTGCTGCTACTTACATGTCAAGTAGAGCGATCGATTGAAACTCAGGTAAAAACCTCAAAATATCTACAGTGAGTAATTCTAACGGTGTGATACGAGTGCCGATCTAAACCTATCCCACGGCAAAGCTACTCACTTCACACTTCTCCCTCTCGTCTGAGGAGAATATCTTTGATTGAGGGCTTATAATAAAAGCGGGCTTGTATAATTGCTCATTAGCCAGCATGCACAATCTGGAGATATCAACCTTTTTGAGGTGTAGGTGTCATGCAATTAACCCGCGATCATAATTCCCTTTACGGACAAGCTCTTTCCTTTCCTTCCAGCAGCGATGACATCATAGGTCAGCACTAAAATACCATGATAGAGAAGGAGATGATGTCACTGTTGCTTAATTAGAAAAGTGCATTTTTTTCCCGGTGAAAATGTCTGCAATTTCCTCGCGAACAATTTTTCTTTCTGGAGGTATAAAAGGAGAACCAGCCGGTCGAATATGAACAGCAGAGTTGTGGCAGGAATACTTTTCTTTTGTTTTTGAATAGAGTAGACGTATTAATATACGTATGAATCACTGTCTTTGAGAAGCTAGTAAACCACTGGAAACATCAATATCTAAACAATGACAAAATATTAGACAGTATGAACCTTTTATTAATATTACCATGAGCATAAATGATTGGCATCCTGTTTCATTACATGCGGAATTAGAGGGTAATCATGAACATAAATGTATTTTGAGTTTAAAAATATAATGCAGTTGTAATATATTGGCATGGTTTGATATTCTCTTCCTCTTTTTCATCCTTGACATAGAGTCTTGCTATCGATAGGAATACTTGTTCTATACTAAATATTAAAAGAAATACTTAAAAAGAAAAAAATATGTATAATAATTACAAAAACTAGGTTTGAACCATCTACTCATAAAGTTCTGCTTATAAACTTATGTGAGCATTTCAAGTCTAATAATACAATGCATAAAAGAAATAAATGAATTTTAACTTGCAATGAAGGGAGGTGTGTTTTCACAAGTAAGGTAGGAGTGTGCAAACAAAATTTGTGGGAAAAAAAGCAGTGAGTTGCCAGTTAATACTTTTATCACACCCACGCTTTGTCTGCAATGTATTGCTACTAGATAGAGAAAACCTCAGTGAGTCTTAGGTTTTAGCAGACATCAAAGTTAATATTTATTTTAAAACCAATGTCCACAAACCTGTTGTACTGTCTGTATGACTGTGACTAACAGGTTGAAGTAGTCCACAATGGCCTGAAAAGGCCAGTGGACACCACATTTCAAAGCTCACTTCAGTATCAGACGTGGGTGTTCGCTGCTGTCGCTTCTTTATCTTCTACTTGATGATGGCATGCCGTGTTCCATTTCACCTACAGGACTCTATAGAGAACCGGGGTG